>BQNB010014069.1:62421-75886 GCA_026074375.1 Tanacetum coccineum | reverse complement strand
CTCTTCCAACTTTGGAAGAGGTAAGCTAGTCATTATTTCCATTCATAGAAAACACTTTCTCTCTCTAAGATATTCTCTCTCAAAGATATTCTCTCTCAAGTGTTTCTCTCTCTAAGAAACTAGCCAAATCCAAGAATCGACCCCGTGTTATGATATAAGATATACCACAATATGCATATGGTCCATTATTGGAAGTCAACAATTGATTATTCAATTAACTAGTTTTAAGGCCCTCCCGTTAGGTGGGGAGCTTTAAGGTATTGCTTAATGAAACATTTACATTTGGATACTTTCTTATTGTGTTTTGTTGTTTCAACTATTCCGTATCATTTAGATAACTTGGTGTGATTTTTATGTTATAATTTACAATACAACTCGATTAAAACTCATGTTACCGTTCAACTATTCCTGATAAGTGACTTGATTGGATATAGGAAATTACATTTGTTTTACGAATAAAACTCATGTTACCATTTAACTCGAAGACATAAGAATTAAGGCAAGAGGACCAGATAACTGTAAACTGATTCCAACATTACCCAACAAAGACTTGGAATTTGAATATTGTGAGAAAGACAACAATAACACAACAATAACAATCACAAGTCCACAACAACATGAGATGCATAGCAAGCCATTGATTAACGAAACTGCTTTGACTTCACGAGTACGGTTCAAGTCTAATCGGTCGATCTCTTTGTATCAGTACTAATGTAGGTCACAATAGATTCAATGTACAGTTTGTGATGTGTGGTCGACATATCACTATAGCAAGATTTCACTATAAAGTACACGATGATTCCACCATAAAAGAACCGACTTCAAAGAATTATATCAAAGTTGTTTATTTTCAAACATAAGCACAACCATAGAAGGTTTCCATAACACATGTCAAAAGTTTACCGACATCAAAACTTTATAATCCCGCAAGGCGGTAACGAAAATAAATGAAATTGTCTTTGCATAAGTGAGTTTACAGTTTTAATATTGTGATAGGGACACAAGAACACAACAATAGCAAAAAACGCAGCTAAACAAATAGTAGATATGTCATTTCTGGCACTCTCGGCCAGTGTTTTCACTCCAGCTAGGCTTCCACGCTTCACTTCAAATTGGTCCATCTCTTTCTGTTCCTCCCTCCCAATGTCTCTCGCTATAGACATATGCATATGTATGTTGTATACGTATAAGGGGGAGGTTACTTAGTACATATGATGGTTTAGGGTATATGATCCTAATTAAGGACAACTAAATGATCAACAAAAGACAATAAGCAGTGTATTCCAATGGGTAGAGTCTTTGAAAAGTAGGTTGGGAACTATAACCACGTAGATTTATGCCAGGACCGAAGGATGCAATATATAACATGTGAATGTGTGATGTACCATGTAACATGTTGCACTAATTTAAAATTACTTACAGTGCTTATTGCTTCTTGAAATAAGCAAGAATAAGCAACTACAAACGGTTTATCCAAAACAACTTATTTTACTAAAAAATAATCAGATATGCACACATACGTACATACACACATGTCATTAGCAGCTGAAATAATTCATAGCGCCGAGTTTGGCTGAGTAAAATTTAAAGGTATTAATAAATGAAATTTTAGAATGAAACAAAAACTTGAACTAATTATAAAATTAGAGCATTGCATCTCCAGGTATTGCTTAAAAAAACTTACTACAACAACCAAATATAATATTCACAAGAAAATTTTACTTTTCACATACACTAAACTAATATACCAAGTTGTTCCAGATTTATCCTAATAGGTGCGCTACTTCAAGAGCTTTTTACAACTCAACCGTGAGAAATGAATATTAATCCAAGAATTATCCAAACACACATTTTATGGTATAGCGGAATACAATCTATCCTAAAGACCTAAACTGACTTGCAACATATGATTCATCCTTCAATCTTTAAAAATTATCAATGCGAGAACTAAATTAGTAAATTACGTGTCCACATAAGGGAACTAAATTCATTTCTAAGATAATTAGAGCTCCATAAGAAATATATGCCGTATAAGGGATACTTAAAATTATCATTGTGGAAACTTTCACACAATTTATATGCACCAATATACAAATTGTTTTACTAACAAAAAAGTCAAATACACTTCAGTACCTTAGAGGAAGGGAGCGGAAGAGAGGCTTGACAGGCTGTTTTTGGTTCGGTTAGCAGTTTGATCTCCTGGAACGCCTTCTTATGCTACTATTTGAGTACACTACACTCTAAACCACTCTAGTTTTTATCACTTTAAATTTTTAGCTTCATTTAACTTATCACTCGACTTGGGCCCATGGTCGATATGAACATCATATACACGTGAACATGTTGCAGCATCAGCCTCCATTTCTCCTCTTCTATTACCGAATTAGCAACATCATCTTCATTATGTACATAATTGACAACACAATAGTAGACCATCAGAATCATTTTAGCACACTAACACACATAATTAAACAAACAGCTACTTACACAAGGTGAGATTCACCTCTGCGCAAATCATAGGGCAAATTGTTTCGTTGTATATGTGCATCATTAGCTGAATTTCCACCCTATAAAACAATGATAAGAAGAGTAAAATAACTTAGATAACATATTTTGGTACGGGTTGAAATGGTTTGTGTCATGTTAGTTTGACCCAAAACGTTATTTTTATCCAAAGTTTGTATGAAAAAATGAAAGCGAATGAAAAAAAGATCTAAAACCTAACGGGGCATCGAAAAACGTTGATTATGCTACGGGTTGCTTTTCTTAATTATCTTACTTGTAGTTGTTAATATCCTTATCAAAGAAAAACCCACTGCTGGTAGTGTACAAATAATAAGGCCGAGTATAATACTTCAAAATCAATCAAGCATTCTCATGCTTCAGGCCATATAATGGTGTCATCCATGTATTTGTGGCTGACAATACAACAAAATCATATCAACAATCAGATAATATGTTTGGGTCATAATATAAGCAAAGCAGTAGTCCGAAAGATATAATGATAGACATTAAATGTGTGCAAAATGCAAAAAGGTAGCAACTCACAAGTGTCCAAAATATGCAAATCCTTTAGAGGAAAACTCCCACCAGTACCTCCGAATACAAACAGCTTATCTCCAACTGTAGTGCAGCTCTTGTTGTAATTAGGAATTACCAACACATAAAACACCACTTAATAAAATTTAAGTTTTTTTAATCGTTTTACACACATACAAACACCACTTAAATTTTTAAATCTTATCCTTAAGAACACGGACCAACGTATTACCTGACATCATTCAATGTACTAAACGGATGTGAAGCAGTGTCAACAGAAATTGGGTAGTTAGCCCCCAATAGATTTTGATCTGCAATATCATAAAGGAGACGATAATTATTTAGAAGAAATAATTCTAAGATATATTGTTGGCAAACTTGAAGTGATAAATCACTTATGCACACTACTTTTCCACTGGTAACGGGTATTCAAGATATTAAAGTGATGATTTAAATACTGCATTATGATACAACAGATAATCAATTTGACTGTTTGGATTGAGGCCAGGTAATCTGAGAATGATAAACTGCTTATTGCATTTTGTCACAACAAATTATGTGATTCTGATTATTTCAGAAAATTATAAGCAGTTAAAATAACAATTCCAAACACCCCTTTATTTTTTGGTCGAAACGATTAAAAATTTACCAAGCAATAGTAGTAGCAAATCCATTTTTCTCATAGTGACGGTAGTAGCAAATCTATCTGTTGAAATCCTTTATTTTTTGGTCGTTAAAATTAAAAATTTACCAAGCAATAGTAGTAGCAAATCCATTTTCCTCATAGTGACGGTAGTAGCAAATCCATCTGTTGAAATCCAACACTCTGAGCATGATTACCTCCAACCTCCTGCTATACACATTCACACACATATTATGTATCAGGTTGAGGTTATAGAATTATTTGTTTAAAGTTGAACAAATAATAGTGAAAGTATCACGGACAATATGGTGCAATAGGTGATTCATCTACAATGTTAAGTAAAATATAATGGGATCAGTAACAAACAAATTCTATAAAATGGGCCACTTTCCACGAATGATTATCATCATTCTTTCATTCAGATTCAATACAATGTCAACGATAACAGAAAGTACCTTAGCATACTTAGCACAAAAAATAATAATTTTATAAAATAACCGATTAAGTTTATAAATATTCATGATTATGTTTCGAGTATTGTAATGAAAAATAAAAAAAATGAAATTTTTGATTGACCTTCCAAAAACCATTGCTCGCAAAGATGAGAAACTCTGTCATAATCCGCAACCTCCACAACGTAGTTCTGAAATGACGTGTTCCTTAAACCTTTTGTTACGAAATGATCTCGAGACCGCTTAGCTTCGTTCGACCTATGGTCGATTAATACAAACTGTTATGAATCAATACAAACTCTTATGAATCATGGTTCGTATATTAGACCATCAAAATACATATAATTTGGGTTTCTGTGTTAGGGATTGATATCGAATTAATGGGTGATTTTTCAAAGGGAATCGGTGAATTAAGGGTTTTTTTTACAGAAGATCCGGTGAAGATCATAATTGTAGGTTGGGGTTTTCTCGTAAATGAAGATCTGGTGGTGTCTTGATTAGAGAGTAATTAGAGGTTTTTTATTTTAGGTAATTAATGAATTTAATTGATCCAATGGTTGATAATAATCTATTTTACAGGTGTCATTCTCTAGTTATTTTGGGTGAAGATGAGTTTTTCAAAAGCTTGTTTTATATAGGTTATATAGATATAAGTGGGGTTTTGGGGGGTGGGGGGGGGGGTGGCGTTGGGGGGTGGTTGGGGGGGGGGGGGAGGGGGGAGGGGAGGGGGTTTGTCTTGTTGGTGGGGTGATTACGGTTTGGGTGTGGTGAGGGCGGGGGTGGGGTTGGGGTCATAATCCGCAACCTCCACAACGTAGTTCTAAAATGACGTGTTCCTTAAACCTTTTGTTACGAAATGATCTCGAGACCGCTTAGCTTCGTTCGACCTATGGTCGATTAATACAAACTGTTATGAATCAATACAAACTCTTATGAATCATGGTTCGTATATTAAACCATCAAAATACATATAATTTGGGTTTCTGTATTAGGGATTGATATCGAATTAATGGGAGATTTTTCAAAAGGGAATGCGGTGAATTAAGGTTTATTTTACAGACAGATCCGGTAAAGCATCATAATGTAGGTGGCGGTTTTCTCGTGTGAAATGAAGATGCTGATGTGTCTTGATTAGAGAGTAATTTAAGTTTTGTTATAGTTATGTAAATTAATAATTTATTGATCCAATGGTTGATTAATCAATCTAATTTCATAGTGCATTCTCCCAAGTTATTTTTGGTGAAGATGAGTTTTTCAAAGCTTGTTTTTATATAGTTTAATATACTATATAAAAATATATATATATTGATATATATATATATATAATAATTATATAAATAAAATAATATATATATATTATATATAAAATTAAACATATAATAGAATATAATATAAAAAATTATATATTTTTTAAAATAAATTCGGTTTTCGATTTGATTTTCGGTTCAAATTGCTAAAACTATATCCAAACCAAAAACCGAAATTTTAGTTCGGTTCAATTTTAGCAAATTCGATTATGTTTTAAGTTCGGTTCAACTTTTTTGGCTCGGCTTTTTAGGTTCGATTTATTCGTTTATTACTGAAAGCACACCATGTGTTTGGTAGAGAGAAATGGAATTGGATCCAATTCTCTTGTTTGGTAGAAAGAAATAAAAAAATAGAGAATTCAAGATAATTTGGTTGAGAATTGTAAAAAAATGGTAGTGTATTTTTGATCACTCTCATTTCTATTATTTTATAGAGAATTTGAAGAAATGAGTTTTTATTTTTATATTTTGTTTTTTGCTTTTATTTTTCAATTTTTTTATCATGGTTTTCGATTTTTTTTTCCGACAAATTCACGAGGTTTGAACCACCGCCGCACAAATTTTTGTGGTATTAGTCTTAAGTAGGGGTGTTAGTCGGGTCGGGTAGGTACGGTTCAGGTCAATTTCGGTCGGGTCAAAATCCGGTCAAGGCTAAAAATTCCATACCCGAATCTGACCTTATTTGAATTTGGGTTACTCGGGTCAGGTCCATTTGGGTTCGGGTCAACCCGAATATGAGTAAAATGTAATAAAAATGCTTATTTTTACTCTTTCAAATAGAAAAATTATATTTTAAAAAAATAACAAGACACGAGAAACGATGTACGAGTGAGTTATGTTTTCATTTCTATTATATTAATCCATTTAGAAACTGGTTGCCATCCAAGAAACGAACCAAAGAAAGAATAAAATTATTGTACTTCTGTTTGTAATCAAGGAAGTAATCAAAGTATAATATGGTCTTTTTGTTTTGCTTTTCGTTGCAAGAGAAGTAACCAACAAAGAATTGCAATTTTGTTATGAAGCATTAAAGAACCAAGAAAGAAGAAAAGAAGTGTTAGTTTGTTTGTTCGCGGGTTTTTCAAAAAAAAAAGGATTATGTGATTGTGATTCTGATTGTGTTTGAGAGGAAGAGAAGCGAGTGGCTGCATAAGATTAGGATGAGGGTTTTTAGGGTTGAGTTAATATTACATTTTAGTTTTTTTTGTTCTTTTTAAAAAATGTTGATGAAAGAAAATGTAGTTTATTAGCATTATTGCTCTATGATTGTCTTTTTTTCTTTTTTTAAAACGACAATTAACTATCTCACACTATATCAACCACGAATTTACCTCACATGTTCTAAGCAGGACTTCAACCCACAACCATTTGGTTGGGGAGTTTCACACACAACATGAGATGTCATTGGGACATAAGCCCTTTGGTTGTCATTGTCTTTTTTACTTTTAACTCACAAAATGTTTTTTAGTGACAAAGAAAAAATCCTTTTAATAATAGCGGTGATGTTAGTGTCAAACCGATTATGAACCGGAAATTCAATAATGTTATTAATTTTTTAAACATTGACTCGAACTCATTACTCACAAAAGTGAACCAGTGAGTCAACTTGAGCCAATTTTTTTTGACATAATACGTTTATATGTATTTCGATCCATTAACATACATCCAATATACAAGTAAGTTTTTGACAAAAATAAAAGTTTGATAATAGCAAACAAAACCAGTGCATCGCATTATATTGAAAAGAAACACTACTACAAAAAATGCTAAATAGAACGGTTGAAACACCTCATATAGATCGGTTATGAACCACTCTATACAAGGGTGATCTATTTGAGAGGAACACAAATAGATCGGTTTATAACCGATCTTATTAAAATCATAAATAGATCAGTTACTACATAACAGCCGTTCTTTTAAGGCAATTTTCAAAAAAAAAATTCCATCAGAATGCATATTTTTACAGAATTTCCATTCACTCGTAACAAAAACAAAAAGTATATTAATACAAATGGCTGCAACAAAAACAACATTCTACTATCCGAAACCAAATGGCTCCAACAAACACAACATTGATAAACTAACCAAAAACAAATTCTATTGATAACAATATTGACCCGTTCAATATCGATACCCCTACCAACCAAATCCGTTGCCACTAGATCCTCTTGTGCCCTTCCTTAAAAATCTTGTATCTTGTCAACCTGCAAACACGCACCAGTAAACATCATAAATTCAATACAATCACCACAAAGCAGCTGCTTTGACACTTCTTGTCCTTCTTCTTTCTCTTTTTCAAAGAGGTCATGGGCCCCTTCAAAATGGTTGCATAAGATGCTTGAAATCGTTGATGGTCTTTCAATCCCACCTATTATTCAACGCAAACCAAGATAGAATATAATTAATCAATATAAGATTGCAAGAGGGAGTGGTAATTTCAACATGTTCTGCATAAATAACCTGATATTTACTAATAAATTGATCGATATGGGTAATGTTTTATGAGGAAATGAGTATCTTTCAGGAAACAGGGAAAATGGGTCAAGCAGGTCAAAAACACCCCAAGTATATGGCATTAAACCTTGAAATAATTGGTTCAAACAAATGATATTACAATTAAATCATAAATTTCAGTCGTATTCGGAAAACTAAAAGTCTATAAGGGTATTAATCCACACCTGTTCAGGAGAGGCATATGTAATGATCTCTAGAGTCTCATTCTAGTCTGTGGGGCCAATTACAAATGGTCGTGCCATTGGATGTTTTTCCCTTTGAGGTTATGTGGGAGTAAAAGCTAACCTAAAACGACAAATTAAGCAGTTCACATTTGTTAGTAGGCTAAAAGTACAAGAAATAATATTGGAGAAAAAGGAAAGCAAACAGGAGGTTCATATTACCTGCTACCCACTGGTCCAGGTATGGACAGTGAAACTTAGCCACTTTGCTGAACAATCTCAGAACTATAAAAAAGTAAGAATAATTATATACTAGCAAATCAAAAACAATATATAAAGAGAACTATAATGGTATAGTAAATTTGTAACCAAATGAAGTCTCTTAAACACTCTAGCATAGCTATATTAGTAAGTTTGGTGATTCACTCATGTGTAAACCATAGGTAAACCAAACAAGGCTACTGAATTGAAATTTTTACAAGAAAACATAACTTAGCAGTTTGGTGATTCACTCATATGTTATAATCTGGCGTAACTGTTCTTGTTCATGTTTTTGTAACATAAGAACGCTTACTTAAATGCTATGATTTACACTAAGTAAATAGAAAAGAGAGCATGATTACCTAGTTTGTGAAAAATGAGAACCAAATTGACCCCTTTCAAACTAGTCCTCCAAACACATACATGTCAATAAGAATGAAATTTACCATAAGATTTAGGGGTGATGGAAGTTACCCAAGCCCGCCTTTGTGATCCTCTTATGGTTTAGAGTCAAAGTAAAGTAAGGATGACTTTTGATAGTCAAACTAGTCTCTTTCTTTGTTGTCGAATCGATCTCCACCTCTGCTTGACTATTGTTCTCAACAGGCTTCTTTCCTATAAATGTGATAAACATAAAAATAGTTTCAGGAAACAAGTTTTGCAAGCTCAAACATACAAGCGTTCCTGACTTATAAGTTATGTTTTACTTTGAGTTCGCGCAAACACGTCATGCGAACTCGAGTGCTCTTGATTATAAGCGTTGCTGACCATGTCCTTTGTACTTCATCTATTATAACTATTTTCATATTTACTGTTTGTGACATTAATTTTTTGGTGGTTAAGCTGTTTGATCTTGCGAATTTGAGTGGGACAGTATGCAAAATGTGTATAACATTCATTAGTTACATTATTTTATACTAGTTTGTTATGATTTTTATTCACACTACTACAGAAATGGTTAAATAGAACGGTTGAATACTAGAACTGTAATGTATCATCTTGTGCTCACCATGCTGGCCTCTTCACAGAAGGCGAAGAAGCTTGTACCTACTCCTGTTGGGTCCTCAAGCCCCTACATCAACATTTACGTTAATACCTTAGACATGCCTACGTCAAATCCAGACCCACTTGAGATAAGAACTACATGTTTTACCTTTTTAAGTACATAACTAGCTGCTATAATGCAAAAACAACTAAAAACAAGATAAAGAGTCCACTCTCCCATTTGTTAGCAGTGACCTGAATGAAATAAATTTATTAAAAAAAGCGATAAGAAAGAAATGCAAGTATACATACAGAAAGCTGAACTTCACATGAAAACTTATAAACTTAAGCTTATGGCTTAGTTCAAGTCCATAAACTCAAACAAGCTCATAAGGCGGAAAAAGTGGGCTTATGAGGTTTTTGAAATTCAAATAATCCAGAATAAGCTAATCCACACACCCCTTGAACCTAAACCCTTGTACAAATGGATTTTATTAAAATGTTTCAATTAACAAAACTAAAATATCCAAAACATACAAAACTGAAACATCCAATTCAAATCACTGAGCACTTCCAATTCCAGCAGGTCTCAATTTAGTTGATATAAAAGAAACACTTATTTTTTAGACATCTCATAAAGCCAATATAGTTATCTCAAAAAAAGTAAGATGATTAACTTTTTTAAAGATTATTTTTTCTTGTAACTTTTTAAAAGTTTAGCAGGCCTATAAACAAAAAGAAAACCCAAAACAAAATAATGTTCTTAGCTTGTATATTAAAGCAGAAATATACACAAATTATAAATTGTATCGATATATATAACTGATGAACAATGAACAATAAAATTTGATCAAGTTAACCCTCAATTTATACTAAAAAGAACAATAAGTAAAATAAAATTGATATTCATTAAAGTTAGGGTTTATAAAATAATTTACCAGATATATGGTTCGTCCACTCATCTTATAACCAGAGACGAATTTAATTGGATTTTGTCAAATTTTGAGAATGGAGAGGGCTGGTGTGTTTTTGATTTTGGGGAAATGGGGGCATAGGTTTTGTGTTCAAAATTTTGAGAATTTTTTGGTGAAGCGGCAAAACTAAAAGATGTCCCGCTAAAACTATTTTAGAGTAATACATCGGGTTATCTTTTATATAATAAAAGAATTACATCATTTCGGAGTTTTGTATGAGATTAAATGTTATATATAAAAAAAATTGGACGAATCAGAACGCTTGATTTTGCCACGTAGGCAAAATCATGCGATCTGATTGGTTATGAAAATGTCAAAATTGAATCCAATTAAGTCAAAACTAAAAATTTTGGTGGAAAAATTGGGTGGAGAAAAAAAATAAATAAAAATATATGTGTCAAATTTATAAAAATAAAAACTTAAAAAAAGGAGATAATTAGTAAAACTGTAGTGGTTGAATTTTACATAAATAATACGAAGTTAATTGTAAATTTATAAATTTTTATATTTTTTTTATAACTTTAGAAAATAAACAAATAACCCCTTACACTTTATACCTTCTATACTTTATACTTTAAAAATACAACATATGTAAAATCAATTTAAATTTTATATAAGAATATAAGAAAAAATATCAAAGTCACATATAATGTACAACATGATATTAATAAATAAATTTGAACAAGAACATCAACATCAACGCTCACGTGAGTTAAATAAAGTTAAAGTTTTCATCAAAATAAAATCTTTACAAAATATTAATCGATATTAATCAATGTTTAAAAAATTGTTTTGTTTTTTTAAAAAATTGTTTAAAAAATTGTTTAAAAATGTTTAAATAATACAAAGTTAATTGTAAATTTATAAATTTTTATATTTTTTTATAACTTTAGAAAATAAACAAATAACCCCTTACACTTTATACCTTCTATACTTTATACTTTAAAAATACAACATATGTAAAATCAATTTAAAGTTTATATAAGAATATAAGAAAAAAATATCAAACTCACATATAATGTACAACATGATATTAATAAATAAATTTGAACAAGAACATCAACATCAACGCTCACGTGAGTTAAACAAAGTTAAAGTTTTCATCAAAATAAAATCTTTACAAAATATTAATCGATATTAATCAATGTTTAAAAAATTGTTTTTTTAGTTGACCCGGTCGAGCCACCGAGTCACGGTTCAACCGGGTTTTTCGGCAAAATCTGGCTTCTGGCAACCGACCTTTCACGGTTCAACCAATCGGGTCAACCCGGGATTTAAAACACTTATATTAATACATGATTTTTTTAGTAAAATCACGTGCATAACTATTAGTTGTACTAATATCATAATTATAAAACATTAAACACATAAATTTTTTCATATGACCGTATATTAAAAAAAAGTAAAAAAAATTTGACTGATGCAAGCCCCGTGCGTGCACGGGACTTATAACTACTTTACTTATACATGATTTATTTAGTTTCTCAATTTATAGTTTTCTTTTATAAATATATAACATTTTTAAATAGATCGGTCTTTTCTCTAATAACCGTTCTTTTTATTCTTAAAATTAAATAGATCGGTCTTTATCCTAATAACCGTTCTTTTTGTTAAACTTCCCCCTTTTTTCTAACATATAGAACAACTTTTAACAAAACCGCACTATCTGGAGTGATCTATATAAGCCTTTGTGTAGTAGTGGCAGGATGTGAAAATTGAAGACAGCACTCAATTTTAAATGATCATAACTTACGAATGTAATGAAATTATGTAGTCTTTTTTAGTATGCGAGTCATAGTGGTACTACTAAAGTGCCGAAATAACTAACAACAGCGACAAGAATTGGCGACCGAATCAATCTGTCGCAAGAAAATGGTTCACGGTGACGGGTTAGTGATTGGTTAGCTACAAAATTTGCTTTAGTAAAAAGTTAGTGACAAGTTGAGAGAAATGAAGATATAGTTACTTGATTTGAGTCTTTGTTACCGACTTACTGGTAATAGTACAATGACTACATACATTTTAAAATCAATTAAATTTCTAAGAACACATTACAATTTTGTCCAGTGCGCTATGTATGATCTTAGCGCACCGTATTTTTTTAGTCAACTCCACAGCCAATAAGAATTAAACACGTATGTATAAGCCCAAAATTAATTAAAGATGATGCTCTAAGGGTGGTGCTTGCGCATTAGAGTGGGACCAACTTACTATGCATTAATGTTTCTTAACTTACTCTATAATTTTTGAGTCACATAATCCCTTAAAGTATCATAACTAATCTTTTTAGGCAACAAGACGTTTCTATTTTCAACATCTCTAACAAGACATAACAAAAACTTCCCATTGAATAACTCATATTGAATTTGGTATGTGTCAGAGACGTATTTTCACTTAATTTATAAGAAAAAATCTATTCGGAAATCTCGAACGGATAACTCGGATAACGGAATCTCGAATGGATAAGGAAAATATCTTAAGCGTATCCGGAAATCTCAACCCAATCAAAAATGTACTCTTTTTGATTAATTTAATAACGGTGCACTATTTTTATCTACAGCGCACCGAATCCTACGTTTCACCCTCTGATTCGCTTCACTGTGTTCTCAAGATTAAATTTGAAGAGAAAAGAAAAGAAAGGAAGAGAACTAAAAACATATTTGTGTTCTTGAGTTTTTTTCAGACAAGAAAGGAAAAGAAAAGTAAGGAAAAAGAGGGAAAATTTGACTGTTTTTTGTGCCAAATCTTTCCTCCCATATTTGGGCGAATTGTGATGGAAAGTGCTTTATATTGACCAATTTAGCCTCATGTCTTCAACAGTAGATACTCTTTAACCTCTATATGATACTTATTTCTTCAAATCAAAGACTAATTATAAACGTTGGTATTTCAAAACCTTAATTGGATTAACCATTATTTGCTTTCTGAAGCTGTATATGATTTGTTCTTGATATTTACTTTTGCTTGACAGTAATAAAAGTCTTTCCAGGTTCTGCTGCAACTAAAATGACGGCATTACGCACCTTTTTTTCATTTGATTCAATGATTATTAGGGCTTCACGATTTCTTAGACTTTGTTGGGTTTGCACATGGGCTAACTATATTCATGGCTTATACCAGTAGGTTTTTG
>BQNB010014069.1:0-60906 GCA_026074375.1 Tanacetum coccineum | reverse complement strand
TGGATGATGACTACAGAATCATCATTCCAGGTAATCTATTTGAATGAGGATCATACATGTGTTAGAGATTTTAAGTATGGAAACTTAGTGAACTACAAGTGGATTGCTAAACATTTTAGACATAAGATAAGGCAAAATTCAGAAATCAAACTACATGAGATAGCTGACTTGGTTTTGAAAAAGTATAAGTGCATAGTCAGCCCATGTCAATGTAGATATGCCAAAACAAAGGCATTGAATGAAGGTGACCTTTCTATTCAGGAACATTATACTATGATTAGGTCATACAGTAAGGAAATATTAGATTCAAATGATGGCTCTACAGTCAAACTAGGTGTGCCTATTAATCCAGATGATAAGACATATTTGATAAGTTTTATTGTTGCTTCTATGGGTTGAAAAAAGGTTTTCAATTAGGATGTAGGCATGTTATTGCATTAGATGGGTACTTTCTTAAGAAGCCCTATGTTGGTGAAATCTTAACTGCAGTTGGTAGAGATGGAAACAATCACATTTATCCAATTGCTTAGGCAGTTGTGAACGTTGAAAATAAGAATAACTGGTCATGGTTTTTAGAATTACTTGGTGAAGACATAGACATGCCTACTGGGAATGGCTTGAAACTCATTTCAGATCAACATAAGGTATGTTAATACCTTGTTTACCTTTCTGTATTTAATATATTTATTTCATTAAAATGATTGCCTTATTCATAACAAGTTTTTTTATTTGTGTATCAAGGGCTTGATTGAGGCTATGAAGGATGTGATGCCATTGGCTGAGCACAGACAGTGTGCCAGGCACATATATGAGGGTTTCAGAAAGCAGTATTCATGGGTAGAATTCAAGGAATTATTTTATGCAGCATCAAAGGCTAGTTATCCTCAATTGTGCAATAAAATTATGCAAAAAAATTAAGAAAGCCAATCCTGGTGCACATGATTATTTAATAAAAAAGGATCCTAAAACATGGTCTAGAGCTTTCTTTAGGATTGGTAGTAAATGTGAAGCTGTTGAGAATGGGTTTAGTGAGTGCTTTAACTCAGTGTTGCTACTAGTAAGGAATAAGCCATTGATTATCATGTTGGAATCAATTATGGTGATTGTGATGGAAAGGTTAAATACAATGAGACAAATATTTGAGAAATGGACTGGAGACATTTATCCAAACATTCAAAAAAGGTTAGAGCTAAACAAGGATAAACACAGGTATGAAAAACTTAAATTAATAAACTATTTTAATTTCTTGTACTTTTCTAATTCTATTTTATTTTAATTTAGGCTTTAGCATGTTATTCCTGCTGGAGGGAACCTGTTTGAGGTTAGAAATGGTAGTGAAACATTCAAAGTTGATGAGCATAACAGAACTTGCACATGCGGAATGTGGCAACTATTAGGTTTGCCATGTCCTCATTCTATTGTTGTGATCTTTAAAATAAACAAGAGGGCTGAAGATTACATCCCAAATTGTTTTAGAAAAGATGCTTATTTTAAAGCATATCATCAATACATGACTCTTATTGGTGGGATGACATTTTGGCCAGATAGTAGTATGTATTCTACTGTCTTACCACCAAAACCAAGAACAATGCTAGGCAAGCCTAGGAAACATAGAATAAGAGCCCATCATGAAAGACAATTTCCAAACAGAGTTTCTAGGGCTGGTGTTGAAATGACATGTCAAAACTGTTTTGAAAATGGTCATAATAGATCTTCTTGTAGTAAAGCCAAAGTGATTCCACCAGCTAAGACGGGAAGACCTAAGAAGAATGTAGCAAATGTTGAGTTAGGTGGTGATGCAACAATTCATATGGATGAGTCTAGTAGTCAAGTTAGACAAGAGGGTGTAGCAACTGATAATAATGTGGGTTCAGGGGGTGTAGCAACTGATAATAATGTGGGTTTAGGGGGCTTGAAGCTGAAAATAATATGGGTTCAGGGGGGTTTGAAGCTGAAAATAATGTGGGTTCAGGGGGGATTAGAAGTGCCAACTTGTGTGATTTTGTTACTGTTAGATGTGATGGAGCAACAAGGGCTAATGTGGGGTTAGGAGTTAGGAAGGTAACAAGTGATGGCTCACCAGTTGCAAGAAGAAGTGGAAGCACATCATCTGCAAGAGGAAGGGGAAGGGGAAGGGGAAGGGGAAAGGGAAGGGGAAGGGGTGGACAGACACTAGGTGTAAGATATGCTAGCTTGGGAAGATGGTTTGGAATTGGAGATGACACACAAAAGGAGTCTAATGATCAATCTACACTATTAACTCAGCAATCGGAATACAACAAACTCCAGAAGATGGAAGGAATGCAAGAATATTAAACCAAGAAGTGCAAGAATTATGGAGAAAAGGCTCTCAAGGTCCAATGATGTTACTGGTTCATCAAAGACCAATGATCAATCTTAATATCCTATTGTAACTATAACCCTTTAAGTCCTGTGCACATTTTGTGTATCTTTTGCTTGTGCACATGGTCACCAAACTGTTTATGGTATGTATGTTTTATGGTATGTATTTTTCTAACAGTCTAGTTACATAAATGGTAATTGTTCCAATAACGTTATAACCAATTACCATAGAAGTGCTGCTATTTGAAGCCACTTCCATTGCCATCTTTTGTTCATTTTTTAGCAATCTCATGTAACTATGTATCAAAAATTTTAATGTTATTCCCCAATGTTGTTCTGCTTACTTTGTCCATTTCTTAAGTTGATACAGCTTAACCTGCAAAATCCATCAGCAATATACCAAAGGAAACACACACAAAAACTAAATAAGAACAATAGCCCTAATCTTAGATATTTCATTTGCTAGCAAATTTTGAAACAAGTCATTAGCTTACAGAAACAAGTACCTAATACAGAAAACAAGACATAAACTTAGGAAATACCAAAAGAAATAAGTCATTAACAAATACAAAAACATAACATTCAAACAAGTCATTAAAACAACAACATCAACTTCAAACTTGGGCTTTCCCCTTCCTTTGTCTACTGAATTCCCAATGTCTGCATAACTCCCAGGCCTCTTTCCAATTTTTTGGACAATAGCATCCCATGTCTTCGCATTGGCTAGGCCAAGTACAACTCTTGTGACTGGACATGAACTTTTAAGGATTGCTTTTTGACTAGCAGACTTTCCAATTAGGATATACTTGGTATCTTCATAAAACAGGAGGTTCTTGCCTGTGGTTCCAACAATGATCTTCTTCTTGTTAATGATTTTCTTGTCAGTGGTTTCATCCTCTGATGTTTCTTCATTTGTGCTACTTGGGAATGTATCCAAGCTACTCACATCTGCATATCCATACCATCTAAGCAATTCTGGTGGTGGACCATCATTCACACCCTCAGGAAACTTTCCCTTTGATGGACCATCATTCACATTCTTAGGGACCTTTCCTTTTGATGGACCATCATTCACATCCTCGCTGTCACTACTTAAGACAATTATATCTGCAAGATTCAAAAATAACTAAACTTAGCATCTGCTAATTAATGGCTTACACAATTCAACCTGGCAGAACTTACACCCTAAATATATGAATCTATTTATTATAAGAAATACTTACCTTTACCTTTACCCATTTTGTAGAACAGCTGCTGTTTTTAATCAAATTAGGGTTCCTGTAAAGGGTGAGGGTGGGTGATATTTATAAAGGGAATAGTTAGTTGCATAATAAATGGGCAAACTGTTATCATATATTTATATAAAAAAAATGAGCATTATCCCTTTTCTATATTTATTGCCCTCAACCAACTATATTTATTGAAGAACAAGTTATAAAGGGTGAGGGATATAACACAATTAGGTGGGTGAGGGATATAACACAATTAATGTACATCCAACAAAACACTTTCAAACTTTTTATTCATAAAAACCTACACAATACCAGTTACATTAACAAGTCAAACATGGTTACTAAAGTTAAGAACAAAACATAAACAAACACAACTAACAAAAGCATATCATAAACTTTTAGTTTTGACTTAACAAAACTCAAATCAGCCTTCAAATCCTTCTCATTGTTTGACTTGTTGGAAAACCCCTTACTTGAATCCTCCATAACAACACCAGGCATCTTGTTTATCTTCTTTAATGCTTTGTTCTCCTCATGCAAATTATAAACCAACCATTTGTAGTAGTCACCAGGAAGTTCTAGATCCAAAAAACCATACACACCACATTTTTTACCTTTGTCACGAATTGGGCATCCTCTGAACCTTCGACCTTGATTATCGGTTGTCCAAGCTGTTTGAACAGGGATTGGGTGTAGAGGGTCACAGTCACAATGGGTCATGTGAGTGACATCTTGATTTCGATTGTACCGCCAGTATGAGGTAGACGATGATGAACTCATTTTGTGTGTTAGGGTTTACAAGACGAAGATTTAGGGTTATTAGATCTGTGGTGGAAGGGTTGGGATATAAAGGTGTTAACCTAAAGGGGGGGGGCGTGGATTTTCTATTAATCCCACATGGTACATACGTGGCTTGGTAACCAGACACATAAGCTTATCCAGTTTAATAGGTCACTCACTACACAGAATATTCAAAATTCAAAAGTTTATTGACTCTTTAACAAAAAAAATAGTACGCTACACAGAATAGCAAAAGGTGTCAAGTTGGATACACTTTTTTATAATTTGCCCCATTACTAATTAGTTTATTAATTTAAGTTTTTCATACCTGTGTTTATCCTTGTTTAGCTTCAACCTAAATCATTTTACTACTTCCATTAGCAACCAAACGAGCCTTATATCGGCTCAAAGTCCCATTAGCATGGAATTTATGTCTAAACAGCCATATGGAACGAACCATGTTAACACTTGTGGTTCTTGGTACAAGAGTCTAAGTGCTATTTTTAATTAACGCATTATACTCATCATACATAGCATTATGCCATTGAGGATATTTGAGAGCGTCAGACGGATTTTTAGGAATAGGAGAAATAGAAAAAGCATTAAGAGACAAGCGTTCGAGAGGTTTGACAATACCTAATTGCGAAGTCAGTGATATGGGATGAGATATGCGAGTGGATCATGTAATGGCCGGCGGGGGGGGGGGGGGGATGGTGATCGAAGATTGCTTGGGTTGGAGATCAAGTCGGTAGTTGGGTCAGGATAAGTGGAGTGGTGGACTCGTGAGTAGAGTGGGTCGGGTACGGGGATTGTAGTGTGGGTAGGTGGTATGGGAAGGATGGATCTTGGCTGCGGGGTTTGGTATTGGACTATTGGTGGAGTTTGGCGGAATGTATGTGTTGGCTGCGAAGTAGGGACTTGGGCCTCGATAGGTGTCATGAAAGGAGGTCGGGTTCATTAGATCGTTGACGTGGAATTGGAGGCCGATAGGAGGTAATGGAGGAGGAAAGGCAGTGAGGTTAAGAAATATAAAGAGGGTGACGTGCTGAGGGGTGTACATGGAGCAATATAGAAAATTAGGTTCGTCCAAAAGAAAGTAAGTTATCGAGAAAGAATTATTTTGTTGGTTTTGAGGTTTAAGCATCTAAACCCACGATGATACACGGGGTAGCCTAGAAAGATGCCTGAGTGGCGACACTGGGAAAGTTTGTGATGCGCGTGAAGACAGAAGGGTGAACAAAGAACAATCAAAAAATCTAATGTATAGCGAGAGTAACTCCGAGTTGTTTTGTTAAAAAGGGGTGTAAAAGGTATTTTGTTGTGTATTGCGGAAGATGGTAAGAGATTGAGTAGGTAGGTGGCCATATGGAGGGCTTCGACCCAAAAAGTGGGGGGAGATGTGCTTAAAAGAGAAGAGTACGTATAACATTATTAATGGTTTTATGTATTGCGTTCGCCTTGCCCTTTTGTTATCTGGATGTTTTAGGGAAAGAGTATCCGAAGTGGAATGCATTTTTGGCAATTAGGGTGTGGAGTCGTTATTATTATGCAAATCACACATGATCACTTTGAACTTATTTTAATTTCGAATTTAAACCTGATTATTGAATACTATACAAAATGAAGAATTTTATCAAACATATCAGATTTAGAACGGAGAGGATATATCCATAGGTATTGAGAGAAATGATCAAGAAATAAGACATAGTATTTAAAACCACTAGAACTAACAATAGGAGATGTCCACAAACTTGAATGAATAATATCAAAACAATGTTCAACAATAGAATATGAACTATGAAAAGGAAGCTTCACATGTTTGCCAAGTTGACATGCATGATAAGTGTGTGTAGACTTTGCTTTATTACATGAAATAAATTAACGAGAAGAAAGGGAGCGTAACCTTCATCACCCGGATGACCGAGGCGTTGGTGCCACGTGGATGCATTAGTGGACAACAAAGCAGTAGGAGAAGTTGACGGCTTGGTAAGTGTATAGAGATCGCCTGAGTTGTCACATCGAAAGAGGATATGGTGAGTCAAGAAATCTTTCACATAAAACCCAAATGTATCAAATTCTGTAGTACAATTATTGTCACGAGTAAACTGACGGACATAAATGAGATTTTTAATAATATTGGGGGTAACAAGAACATTATAAAGGTGAAGAGGGCGATGAGAAGAAGGAATAATGCTATGGCCGGTGTTGGTGACACGAATAGAATTTTCGTCACCAACATGGACAGATGAGAATAAGCGTTTATTAAAAGTGGTACTTAAATTATGTGTATTGAAGTTTAAGTGAGAAGAAGCACCTGTATTCATGTGCTAAGTCGGGTCTTGCAGTGTCATAGTGCTAACCGCACTAGGGATGGAAGTGGCCTAAGATCCGTAGTGTATCAAGGCGGGACCAAGAAGACCTTGATGTTGATGTGGCATAGGCGAAGTGAAGTATCCCTGTGGAGTAACCTATTGGATCATAGAAGAAGGTTGGGCCGTTGGTTTGGCCTGCACATGATTGACGAGCCCATATTGGACCAGTCGTGGACTGCTATTGGGCTGTTGATAAAATTGTATCATGAGATTATAGTTAGGTCCATGTGGAGCCCATTTTTGTTGGGTTGATGTGTACTGTTGAGGAGCAGAACCTCGTTGGAGGTTACCATTGCTTTGATTTCGACCCCGCTTAACCCTGACCTATTTTGATGGTCGTAAATGAACTTGAAACGATCACCAAACTTACATGTGCCCTTATTAAAATGATTACATATTTGAGGAAGAGAAGAGGACTTGTTCGGGTTACCTTTATTGGTCGAGGAATTGGATGCCATGAGAACGGTTGGTGAGGACGGGATACTTTCAAAAGTGGTGGAAGCCATGGACTTGTCATTGAATGACGATTCTTTGAGTAGAAGCATGGTGCGTGAGGCTTCAAAAAAAGGGAGAGTTTCACGATGATGAATAATTTCTACAAGGGTAGCAGACCTAGAGTCAAGTCCATTGACGGCGTAGATGGCCAAGTTCTTGTCGCTCACAACACAACCAAGTTTTGTAAGCCTACCCGCCATAGACTCAATCTTTGTGCAATATTCATTGACGGTCATCTTCCCGATCTTGATGGAACGAAGTTTGTTATCAAGATTAATTGCCCTAGCATCCTTATTGTCATGGAACAATTCTTTTAAATGATCCCATAAGGCTTTTGCATTACCCGGTGTGGTACCGACTTGTTCTTAAAGGGAATCACATAGGGATCCAAGGATCCACATCTTGATGAGATCATCAAGTTAACATCATTCCGGGTTAGTGGACGAGGCGTCGGCTTCCACATGGGATTTGAGATTGAGACTACCAATGTGAATAAGGGAAAAAGAGCTTCAAGAGTTGTAGTTGTGTTTTCAAGATCCAACTTGATAGGAACTTTATTAGGGATGTTAAAAGGGATTATTTTATCGGTTGAAGAAGGTGGTGGTGTTGGTGGTAGGTTGTCTTTCACGGCCATGGTTTCCGATTGAAGAGTTTTGGTAGTGTTAGGATTGTGTTTGGTCGTCGGCTGTGTAGAAGGAGGGGGAGGGATCAAAAAAATTAAGGAGATAATTTAGGAGAGGAAACGTGGTTGTGATACCATATTAAAAGGCTAATTGATTTCCTTGCCTTTAATTAGATAAATCTCATAAGTAATATAATTACACAAGATTATTCTAGATTAGAACTTATGGGATAGGCTTTACATAACTAGAGATTGGCCTATAAAAATATTACAAAACAATATATAAAACATATCAACTAATATCAACATGCATAGGTTCGCGCTCGTCAAGATTATGTGGTCGTAAATCAGAGCTTTGAGTCGTCAATGAGTGAAAGATTTAGGTTTTGATTCCCTGGTGAACCGAGCCACGTTGACATAAATACGGAAATTCCCCAACCAAATTAATCGTAAATTCTTGATTAACGTATCCACATCGTTAACCTTATTGAAACGAGCAAAAGCAAAAGGTTTGCCCTTTTTAGAAAGCCTCTTCGGGATGTAAGCATCTTGGACCGTACCATATTGCGCACAAGTGTTCAATAACTCCTTAGCAGATAAATGCACAGGGAAATCCGTTATAAAGATATTACACGGCAATCTTTCCAACAACGATTCATTCGAAAGCTTATAACCACCACGAACACTATGGCATTGCTTGTGAGGATTGGAGTTGTGGTTGTTCTTGTTGAGGGCATTATGGTGGGTTTTGCTGTAGATTTTGGAATTTCATGTTTAGCATTTGTTGTTGATATTGTTGTTGTTGAAATTGTTGAAATTGCAGAAGTTGCTCGAGAGTCGAAGGGAAACCGAATTGGGGTAAGTTACCAGACACGGGAGGGTGTCAGAGGGTTTTACAAAGAAAACGAGTTAGGGTGCGTCACACCGAGGAGGTTCAAAAAGCTCTCATTTGGAAACCCCGATATTTTTTTTGATAGTGGAAGTATATAAAACTTGTGTTTGACTTTTGGATGTGTGTAAAAAAATATATAGATAAAGGGGGTATTTATACTATGTTTTAAGGCTGTCCATTATGGTCGGTCGACCGTCGGTCGCCGCCATTGTGGCTTGATCTGTCGCTGGCGATTTTCTTTCCTTTCCATCACAGACTCGACCGGTGTCGAGGTAAAGATAAAACCAAAATCTTGTTTTTTTTCGTTTTTTTTGTTTGTTTGTTGATGTGTTGTGTGTTTGTGTGAAGGAAGATAATGAGTATTTTTTTTAATATACAATTTACATTTTGAACCCTCAATGTATATTTTTTATGTTATTTTTAATTATAAATAACTACTAATAAGTATAGAATTTGTGAAAATGTTTTTATTTCTAATGTTTTAAGTGTGTTTAAATTATTATATATGTAATGTTTTTTATTATTTGTGTAATGTTTTAATTATTAATGAAATTTAAATTTGTTGTTAAAAAATTGAAAATGAAAAAAAATGAAAGTCGTCTTATAGTGGCAAAAGGTCGTCTGTAGGTTATCGGAAAGTGAAAGATGACGTGACACCAGAAAGTACAGGTCGCGACCCCTCCTCATTATAGTGGGCAGCCTAATGCATTCAACTTTACAAATATTATATTGTGAAAAACTAGATAAATGTACATAGCAGTAGCACACTGGTCATAAAACAAATACTTAGAGGGAACGGTGTAACGGCGAACCACTCTCACCGAGGCTGAGGTGGCCCTTCGCCGCCCCTCGCCGGCCCTCGCCACCACACCCCCCTCTTCGCCGGCCAATTCGCCACAAAACGACTTGAGTTCGAACGTTAGGAAAAAGTGGGCCTCCCACCCAAAAAAAGAACCGTTTGATAACGTATAAAAAAAAAAAAATATTTAATTTTTTTAATATTAATTTTTTATATCTATATATATCTATATTTTTTCATTTTAAACACACACAATTACATTTCAATCTATAATTTATTTAAAATGAGTGACTCAAGTTTTCCCGATTCGGTCGATCTCGACGACATAGCTGAGTACGAAATAATAAAGGAGATTAAAACGAAGATCAAGATTGAAAGTTGAGCTGTCGATATGCGTTTAGATTCATCAATCGTGTGAACTTGATGTCGCTGAAGATAGTTTATGGAGGGATTATTTTGGTTCACACCCAAAATATCCGGCGGAGTATTTTAGAAGACGATATCGCATGAACCGTGAAACTATTTTTGGAAAATCGTTCTAAGGTATTTGAAAATTACATTCAAACTGTTAATCCTCTACCCAAGCATTTTCAGTTTTTTTACTATTCGACATTGATTTGCACGGGGTTTTAAAAAGTTTTAGTGTCATTATGAAATGCTCACCGCCATACGCCAATTGCGAGTACGGACAACACGGATGCATTAGATGAGTACTTCGCATATGGGGGAACATTGCGCACGCGATTGTTAAATTATTTTTGTTATGTGCGATTAAGGATTTGTATCAGCCCGGGTTTTTAAGAAAACCTAGTTACTGATATTCAAAACTTAATAAGGCGCAATAATAGGTTCAAGGAGTTCCCAGGAATGCTTGGTAGGTATTGATTGCTAGCATTGGAAATGGGTTAATTTGTCCGAAAATCATGGCAGGCAATATGGGCAGAGGTGATAAAAATTACTTCAACCATTCCATACTAGAAGTGTTGCACTCAAAATATTGTGGGACTCTTATGCACATGATTTTTGTGGGTTGCAGACCTTTGTGGCCATTATAATGATATGATACTGTTCGCTCATTCCATTTTCCCTTCGCACCCGACCCTTTTGGCTGACAACGAATAACCAGTTGGCACCATATGTTAGTAAACGGGAACTGATCAAGGGTTATAACCTTGCCCAGTGTGTGGTATTTACCCTCATGCTATGCGTCAACGTTTTGCTAAATTGTGTTCACGTGTGTGCAACGCGGAAAAATACACGCTCTGTTTAAACGGTCTGTCAGGAAAGTGCCCGGAATTGATCTGTTGGAAAGGCATTTGTGTCCTACAAGGACTGATGTCGCTATTATTGCTCACTCTCTCTCTCACGGCGCTGTGCTTGGATACTGTGAAACCAAGCTCACGAAACTTGTATTTCTAACTAGTGTCGTAGGGTTCCTTTTATACACCAAGGAAACCCTAATGGGCTTACAAAACGCGTTAAGTGGTCATGCATATCTATTCCTAATATATTACATGCATATCACTTAAGCAGTACTATCTATATATGCTAGCAGTATTAACTTACTACTAACAGTACTAACTCTACTACCAGTACTGACATATATACTGGCAGTACTAACTATTTATAACTAACAACACTAACTACTTAGTCTATTTTCTTGAACCTTTAGCATTCTTCACCAGCAGCACTAAGTAGAACTAACAATAGTAACTTGTATAAGTAGCAGCACTAAGTTGTAGAAACTTCTGAAACCCAACAAAAATGAAAAAAAATGAAGGTCGTCTTATAGTAGCAAAAGATCGTCTGTAGGTTACCGAAAAACAAAAGCTGATGTGGCACCAGAAAGTACAGTACAGGTCGCGACCCCTCATTATTATAGTGGGCAGCCTAATGCATTCAACTTTACAAATATTATATTGTGAAAAACTAGATAAATGTATTATATTATGATGTCTATATATACATAGCAGTAGCACACTGGTCATAAAACAAATACTTATTCCGTACTAAATATACCCATTTTGCCAAAACCACTTTGACGTTTGACCCATCAACCCACCCACTTGCTCAAAAACATGTCATTTCACCACTTCTAGCCCAAAGTATCAGATTGATGATCATATCAACTCACATTGCTTTATTTACATTTGCTTTACAGGCTGTGGATGACTTAGGTTTCCCGGCTGTCCCGCATGCATCACTTCCTAGTTAAGTGGGAATTGTCAGCTTGTCATGTGTTTATTCTTTGGTTGGCTTTACTACCTTTTTACCCCTGAAAACATTAGTGTGCATAATCTGAACTTGATTACATTTGCTTGCTGCTATTAGGACACAATACATGGGAATGTATATGATTTTTTCAACCATCTACATAATTGGTACTTTATTTGTTTGTTTGTTTTGCTTTTTCTTTTCAGCATAGAAAACTATTCACGTACTTTATATATACCACTTACTACCTCATACGCTAATATTAACCGAGACATGACCTCACAACCTCTTAATTGATAGCCGCTTGCATCATGTGTTACTATTTTACATTTTGTTATGTTTCTTGGAAGGAATTCATTCTAGGTTTTAATTTTTTTTTTGAAAAATGGCCATTTATAGCCGTTGGAGAATTTTTAAAATATTTTAATTCTGAATTTCGGTGTTAAGAGGGGCGTTAGTGGAGTAACTCAAACGCCTACCGCGTTGGTTTTTTTTGCTTGGGCGGTATGATAACGCCGTCCACATAAGCATAACGCCGGTGTGGCGTTATCATACCGAGGGCCCTTATATGGTTTGGTCCTTCAAAACAAGTTTAAAATTTACTATAAGTTACAATATGAATTAATTCAATCTTGACTAAAGTAAATGGGAGCTGCTATAAATAGATCTTTGGAGGATCAAAACATGTAAACACAAAAATGGAGCTAAAAAACAATGCCTCAAAGCTCATAAAACCCTCAACACCAACTCCATCCACCCTTCGTAACTATAACATCTCTTTCTTTGATGAGCTACAACTAGACGTCAATGTACCTATCATTCTCTACTACTCTGCATCACAAAGTGATAATGATGTCAACATCTATAATCATTTTGAAAGTTCACTATCAAAAGCCTTAACTATCTTTTACCCATTAGCCGGGAGATATATTCGTGATAATTTGTTAATCGATTGTAGTGATCAAGGTGCTCTATATGTCCAAGCCAAAGCAATTTTCAAACTTACAGAATTTCTAGGCCTAGCATGGGAATTAAAACTTAGTATGCAAAATAAGCTTCTCGCTTGTGAGATTCATGAAGCTGGTGACACTCATAATCCATTGTTTGCAGTTAAAGTCACCAGCTTCGAGTGTGGTGGTTTTGCTATTAGTATGTGTTTTTCACATAAATTCGCAGATATGTCAACTATATGCACATTCATTGATACGTGGGCAACTATAAGCCAAGAAATAGACAACACACTGGAATTACACAAACATTCTCCTAATTTTATTGTGGCTCGTCACTATCCGAAAAGAGGTTTACACCTTTCATCAACTCCGAGGTCAAGCGTGGGGGCAAAGATTTTGGTGAGAGCTTTTTTATTCAAAGGGGAAGCAATCACAAAGATGAGAAAAAATCTTAAAGTTAACGGGAGTCATAGACCCTCAAAGGTACAAATTGTTGTGTCACTATTATGGAAAGCCTTTGTGAGATTAGATAAAGCAAACAATGGACAATTCAATGTGTCCACTCTCAGCCAAGCAGTTAACTTAAGAAATATAGTAGTCCCAAAGTTTCCTAATAACTTATGTGGTAATTTTGTCACTCTATCAAATGCGCGGATTGATCATCGCGAAGGACAAAACATTGATATCCAAGAATTATATGACGTCTTGCATGAGTTGATAAAGAAAATAGATAGCAATTATGCTAAAGCAGTAACCCCTGGTGGGAAAGAATATGAGGTTTTACTAAAGCCCTTTTTGGAGTATTATGAAAGTAACCGCGATAATGATATAAACACCTACATGTTCAGTTCGTGGTGCAATGCAAGTTTTCTGGCAGAACACAAATCTTTGGTTGGGGTAAGCACTGGGGAGAAGCTGGGAAAAGATAGAAGCTCCAATACGTGGTCATGATGGATGATTCAAGAAGTGACGCGTTGATGGCATGGTTCATTTGGATGAGAAACGTATGTGTCAACTCGAACAAGATCCTGATATCCAGACATATGCATATTTGGTTCAATAAAATGGTCATATCTTATTTTCGGTTTGTGGTTTCAAATAATGTTATGTCAAAGTGTAATACAAATACGTTCATTGTTACTGTTCGTATCCAAAGTTGGGAATTGTACAGTACAATGATTTAGTGCCCGTTTGGTTTTGTGGATCTGAGGGGAATTTGGATTTGACAGAGAAAAACATTGGTTTGGTTATGCAAAATTTCGTTTTGACTTTAGAGCTAGTCAAGGATAAGCAGGCATATGAAATTCCTACCTCAATAGATAGGATTTTCTTATATTCTAACCATTTTTGAGTTGGATCAACGTAAATTAAACATTAATCAAAGATTATCTGGACCAATCATAGTCACTATTTTTTATTAATTATAAACAGCCACCTTTTCACCTTTTTTTTAAATATAATATCTTGCAACGGTAAATCGTCAAAACGATAAATAACACCATCACGACGAGGAATTAAATCATCTGTATATTGAGGGGCCAACTTTTTGATATACTTTTCAGACGAACTTTTGACGAACTTTTTATTTTTATTTTTTCAGTCACGTCTGAAAAAATCACATATGATTTGTATCAGAATCACATGTGATTTAATAAAATCACATATGATTTGTGATACAAATCACATGTGATTTTCCATAATCGCATATGATTTTTTCAGACGTGACTGAAAAAAAAATTAAAAAAAAAATTCGTCGAAAGTATATCAAAGTGCCCCTTTATAGAAAGATGATTTAATTCTCGTCGCGATTGTATGTTTCGTTTTGCGTAACGATTAACGGTTTGTGAGATATTTAATTTTTAAAAAAGATGTGGAAAGTAGGTTTTATTTAATTTAATAAAAAATAAATGGCTGTGATTGGTTCATTGGATCTTTACTAAATTGTAGGTCTATGTTGAACTTTTATCATTTATTTTATTATTTTCTATTTGATTTATTTTAATTTTAATACAAATTTTAATTTACAAAATATTTTTAAATATTATTTTCTCTCTCTCCTACATCAAATCCAAATCTAAATCCTAAACCAAATTCAAATCCAAATCCAAATCATAATCATAAACCCACTTACAAACCAAACGGGCCCTTAATACTTAGGTGGTTGAGTGGCAAAATAAAATTTCAATGTAGTGTTGTTACCTTTCAACTCTTGAATTACATATTTAAGTTTGTTGCCCATAATTAAAGGATTATAAATATAAGGGTAAGTTACACTGTTGGTCTCCATACTCCACCCCGTTTGGTCCCCAGATAACGGGGACTCTCATACGGGGTCTCTATTTGACACTGTAGTTACCCGTTTGGTCCCTGGAGCTTCGTTATGGGTAACGACGGTTATCTTCGTCGTTATCCTTGCAACGTCGTGTTTCTGTTGAAGGGCATAATCGTCTTTTCACCATTATTCTTGGTTGCACGTTTGGTCCCTCACCCTTATTTTACTACAGTAGCGTTTACTGTTCCATTTTTTTGTCGTTTAGCGTTCGCGCGTTTGGTCCCTCACGTCTTTTTTTCCCTCCTTTTTCCTTTTCGCTAAAACACCCAACTAGTGAGTGATATACCCCATTGTGGATTTTAGTTGCACGTAATTTACAAAATCAAACAGAGTGATTGACATGTAAAAGTAAAATTTAACAATATATATTACTGCAAAAATCAAAAGATTACAATTTTAACTAGGCATTCGACAGACCCGAAATACCCAATGGCCTAATTTTAATATCAAATTCTAACAACCATTTTAGAAAGACCGATAATCACACACTTGCAAGAGACGGAATGAACTCATAAAGGTTAGGATCAACTTCAAAAGGTGGAATGAACAGAACCGCATCATCATCATCATCTTCATCATCATCCATTTGATTAGATCCAATATCAAAGATCTCAATGTTAGTTTTTGATATTAGGTTGAATTTTACAACCTTTCCGGATAAGTTTATCACCACAAAAGCATCCTATTCCTCTTCTCCCAAACAAATACTCCAAACACTTGTCCGAATCGACCATCCTTCAGAAAGTGGATTCATTAATTGCTCAATATTAACAAGGTACCTAACCGACCACACGAAAGACCCTTTCATCATCTCGTAGATAGTAATCTCTGTAGAGCCAATATCATCTCTGCATACAAGAAGCAGACACCCACATGATTCGAAAAATTTCCCTTCAAGATGCAACATATGAGGTATTTCCATGAGCAATAAAATTGGATCATAAATAGGTCCGCCAAAAGACTCTAAGAAATTCCTTCCCCTATGCAACCCATGAGCAATTTCCAAGCTTGTCATAATTGGATGGTCATGATCTTCAATATTTAATTTGCAATGCTTAAGCTCTCTATTCAACCCCTCTAGCCAATAGAAGGCGTCATTCCAATAGATTTCACTTTCAAAATGATCAAAACTGAAGTAGCTGAATCGATCTCTGCAGAAGCTCCAATTCCCTATCTCTAAAGAGTAAATTTGAATCCAAGTCTTACCAGCTTCGCCTCTAGCTTGCACCACTTTGTAATGACTTGATTGTATAGGATCAAAGGCCAATCTAAATACACCACTGCTGAAAAAACATGAATCATCACCCAAGTAGTAATTTGGTTGCGGAAGCCTTTTAAACAAATTTGTGGATGGATTGTAGACGTAATAAAAAATAGGCCATGCCGAACCACTACACAGAAGCAAACCATTGCAAGACTGCAATATCCTAACATGATCAACTTCTTCAGCGAAACCAAATGAGTGATCCATAGTGGATTTTTTATAGCTAAGTCTCGAATCTAAAGACATAAAATCACATTTAAATAAAGATCTAAGGTGATTAAAAAAATACTAGCAGGAGGATCACGGATAGGGATTTTCTTGCGTCTATTGGTGAAATGAGGGAAAGTGAGAATTTGTAGCCATTGTTTTGATACGGTTGTAAAGAGATGAATAGAGAGAATAGGTAATCGGATTAATATTTCAGTCAGAAGGTCGTCGTTTGTAAAGATGAGATGTGGTTGTGCAGAGTTTTCTCGACCACGTGTGCTGCGAGTTTGCGACATCATCTCTGATATTTTGTGATTTTTGAAGTTGTTGCCGAAATTATTACTAAAATGGAATTCAAACAGTGTGTTATTTCACTTTGGGAACACACCAGTCTGACTCATCATTAAATAGGGAATACGACGCAGGGACGAAATTTGGAATGCAAGTATTTTTAGGCAAAAAACAAACACACCCTTAACTATCTTTGGATAGTTTAAACTATCACCGTTGGTCCCTTAAATCAAACACAGCTTTGGATAGTTTGAGTTGTAGTATTGAAATTGGTATTATAATGGGCACCACTCAAATTGGACTTGTAAAAGTCAAACATATCAAAACATAGTAACACAACACTTCAAGCAACATTATTAAAGTAGACATAAGATACATTAGCAAAAACTTAGATTTTTGAACATAAAGTGTTACATCGCCTACCATTGAAGGTATGATCAAACAACCAAAAAGGTAACTAATTCATACATTGGTAACTAAATGAGTTAGGCATTGGACAGACCCGTCAATACGTAATGGAGTAATTGTAACAGCAAATTGTAACAAACATTTGACAAAGCTTTATCCCTCAAACACTTGCAAAAGACGGAATGAACTCATAAGTGTAATGATCAACTTTATAAGCTGGAAAGAACTCATATTCATCATCCATTTGATTTGAACCAATATCAAAGATCTGACTGATAGTCTTTGATATGATGTTGTATTTTATAAGCTTTCTGGATATATTGATTACCAAAAAAGAATCATCTTCCCTTTCTCCCAAACCAATACTCCACACAGTGGAGCAAATCGACCATCGATCGGGAAGTGGAGTCATAAATTCATCGGTATTAACAACGTACCTAACTGTCCACACAAGACACCCTTTCACCATCTCATATATAGTAAACTCTTTAGAGTCAATATCATCTCTAGATACAAGAAGCAAACACCCACGCGACTCGAACAATCTCCTTTGCAGATGCAAAATGGCATATAATGAACAATTACTACTACATCATCAATAATAAGCTATAAATTCCCACGCAAGATAATCATATTAAGTGTTACCTTTATTTGGTTTGTTTTTACCATGTCTTTCAAGCATCTTCTTATTTTTAAGGTGGCAAACACCATTTCTAGATTAACTTATCCTCTCTTCTAGGTTATCCATCGTGCCGTTTCATATCCTCAGCGCCCATTGACATCTATAAAGAATTAATTAAGAGGAATTCAATATTAAAACCATAAGAAAAGAAAAACAATCATAAAAAAGACAAATTAAACATGTGTATACCAACAATCGGCTAGTAAGGGTGTGTTGCTTCTTATCCACCACTTGAATCAATTTGGGAAAGTGATCATGCGTTTGTGTGCCGTGTTTATGTTCCAATTGTATTACCTGCAATTGCGCCTAAATGAAAGTTTTAACCACATCAATAGGGGGTATTATTTATTGCAATTAGTAGTCCCTGATCTTATTTGTTCACACATTGTACAATCGCCGCCTTTTTTTCCATTTGTTAATTTACACCGTTGGTCCCTTATAAACACCCTTAAATGGGGGTGTTTGGTTTGTGATAAGATAACGCTCTCACATACATTCAATAATCAATTCCACAGTTGGTACCTCAACATATACAAAGTTTTGGATTTTTTAAAAATTTCAATAAAATCAATAATCTTAACTACAAGTTTGGTCCCTGGTCCATAAAGTATCCCTTTTAGTTTGCCGGGTAATTATCCCGCCTCTATAAGTAAACCTTGCATGTATCACCAAAACGATTCATTACACTCAATTTCACTTTTCATTTATCTGGGTACATGTTCATCTTACATCATTCTTTACATATCAAAGGGTACAGTTCACTTTCATCTATAGTTTTTATAATGGTGAATCGTTGTTGTGAAATAAAGGTATATGGGGGAAATTAAACACTCTACTACAGTCTGGGTACTCACAGAAAATGATAGTGAAGCGCTATGATAGGAAAAAAGTTAGTAAAGAAGTAGGCTCTTGAAAATAGTTTAAAGGGAAGGTTGTTTGTGACTATGAATTAACAGGTATTGGGAGTAAGTTATAGTGGAGTTAGGGTCTGGCAGTAAGAAACTGAGTATGAAGCTTAGCTAGGAAGAAGACAGTGAAGAAGAGGCTTTTGAAGAGTTTAGTTCGACACTAGATAACGTCTTAGAGAAGCTAAGCCCAAAAAAATAAGAGTCCAGATGACTTTTATGGTTTAATGTATGACACAGATGATGATGCTAGTATAAGTAGAAAGTCATGTAAGCATTTTGGTTGGGATTAGGATTCACCAGGTACTGAAGTTGATTGGCATAGATGATCATTTACATGAATACATAAAGATTCTTTGTTTGGGTTAGACCAACTTAATTCAGCTTGGGGTTGCTCAATAACAATGTTCATAAAGAGGTTGCTGAAGAGGTCATGAAATGGCTAATGATCATGCTGAAAGCTCTATCATCTGATAAAGAAAGATACTGATGAATGTTTGGATGATGAACAAGTTGATGAAAGAAGACTAAGTAAGAGGATTAAAGTCACCCAAGAAGAGATAGTCAAGGATGAAAAGCCAAAGAAAGGCTGATAAAGACCTGTTGGTGTTATTTGTATTTGGTAATTGATATTTTTCTAAGTTTTATGATGTAATAGTTAACTTGTAACTTTCGGATGGTTATGAAAAGCCTACAAGTTAGGCGATTTTTAACAATCTTATGCATTGTGATAACGCATATTCAAATAATTTGACTTCGAATGGTCAAACAGGGTATTTTATGCACTTATGGCCCACAAGTGCCCATAACTCCACAAGTACAAGTTGTGGGAATGAGTCGACCAGACACACAATCAAGTGTCGGCAACGCTGTGAAATCAAAACACAAACATATACATAATACGACTATAATATATTCACTCATCGGCATAAACTTTGTACAGAGTTATTGTACACTTATCCAAAAAAGGATCTGGGCCTTTACCCAAACTAAACATTCATCACCATTCTACCTAGAAGACCAGTGCCCAACATACAGCATGTTGGGATTAAAAGTCTTCATAATGGATCTTGAAGTTACTGCTTGCTTAAGGTTTGTGTTACTGCTGCATAAGTAAAATTAGTGTTGTTCAGTCATCTTATTAACAAATATGTTAATAGTTAGTACTACTAGTGTAACTTATACTGCTAGGGTAACTTAGTATGATAGTGTATTTTAGTACTGCTTGTTACTACGGCCTGTTTTGTTAGGTACTGCTAGAGTAAAGTTAGTACTGCTGGTGAAGATTGAAGAAAATATTCTAAGTAGTTACTACTGCTTGTACACAGTTAATGTTGCTGGCGAATAAGTTACTACTGCTTGTTAAAAGTTAATGCTGCTGGTATAAAATTACAACTGCTGAAAGATAAAGATTGCTTAAAGATCCAAGATTTATTATGAGATAAGGGATTGTTAGTTATAGATAGATCTTTGAGATTCAATCTCAAGTTTTAGTAATATATTGTAAAATCGACTAGGACTCCTTGGTGTATAAAAAGGAGGTCCTAGGGCTTGTGTTTGACTTCTAGAAAATCTTTGTTTTGATATCGTTATAGCTTCAAGGTTTTGTAACCCTAATACTAGTTAGAGTATTCGTATTAATATATTGAAGCTTTGTTTGTTAATCTGTGTGTTCATTAGAATTACTATTCTATTGCATATTCTTCTTATTGATCAAAGATTAGATTCCGCATAGTCTTTGATATATTTTACAAAGTTTCTATCATAGTTGTGTAGGATTTATCTTGCATAACTAAACCTTACACAAGCTAAGGAATTCAAGATCCATTCAAGTGGGATCAACAAGTGGTATCAGAGCTTGTTGAGAAGCTTTGAATAAGAAGAAACTGCTTTTACACACAAGGTCTGTTTGTTACAAAGAGATGGATCAAGACTCAGCACATATGGTGGCTGCTTCAAAAGTGCCTATGCTCAAACCAGGTGAGTATGAGCTTTAGAGGATGAGGATGGAACAGTACATCCAGATGATTGATTATTCTCTATGGGAAGTCATAGAGAATGGTAATGCACCTCCAATAACAAAAGTTGTTAAAGGTGTTGAGACTATAATTGCTCCTACAACTGCTGAAGAAAAGGCACAAAGGAGATTAGAGTTGAAGGCAAGAAGCACTTTATTGATAGGCATCCCTAATGAACATCAATTAAAGTTTAACTCCATTAAAGATGCCAAGTCATTGCTGCAGGCTGTTGAGAAGAGGTTTGGAGGGAATGTTGCTACTAAAAAGACTCAGAGGAATCTTCTAAAGCAGCAGTATGAAAATTTTACTGCTTCTAGCTCAGAGGAGTTAGATCAAACCTTTGATAGGATTCAAAATCTTATCAGTCAGTTAGGGATTCATGGTAAAAGTATCTCACAAGAAGATGTGAATCAAAAGTTCTTAAGAAGTCTGCCACCAGAATGGAACACGCATACCATTGTGTGGAGGAACAAGCCTGAGATAGATACATTAAGCATGGAGGATCTTTGCAACAACCTGAAGATCTATGAACCAGAGGTCAAAGGGACATCAAGCTTAAGCACAAACACACAAAACGTAGCCTCTGTGTCCACAAACAGCAGTACAAATGGAGCAGTTAATACTGCTCATGGTGCTACAACTGCTAGCACTCAAGCTACTGTTGTTAACTCAACAACAATTGATAACTTGAGTGATGAAGTGAGCAAAAATGACCAAAATCGACAAGAAACGGAAAAGGCAAGTGATCAAGTGAAGACATGAAGAAAGATATCAAAACCGGATCAGCCCGACACAAGGGAAAAGTCAAATTAAGTCAAAGGAGGTCAAAATCATGAAAAGTCAAGTCAAAGTTTGAAGTGAAATGACCATTCTACCGTTTGAAGTGGATGCAAAATTACCAAAAAGCCCATTTCCTGTTTTAAAAACTACAAGGGCCAGAAATGCCAATTCTCAAACTCGTTTCTATATTACATTTTGGAAAAAGAAACACAAGGGCTTGTTATGACATAGTCCCATATCTTCAAGACCTTACCCCACCCATTAAAAACTGTTTAAAACAGTTTTTCCTTTGTCCTTTATTTTTCCTCCCGGTAGAACACACCCAAGCAGCACCACCCAAACCCTTTCCCGTTTTTCTCCTAACTACAAGCCCGACCAATCAAAGTCCTTCGCCACGACAATTTAGTGAGGTGCAGCTTCCTCATGGCTCAGCATGTGCAAGGAATCATCCAACGGCTATAATTTCTTTCCTTCGAAAAAAGATCAATGGGCGGCAGAGGTGAAAGTGGGGCTTGGAAGGGAGTAGCGAGCATGGCGAATGTGCGGGCGACGGGGGGGGGGCGGGGGGGTAGGATCGGGCATAGGTGTTGCTCCCGGGGGGGTCTTCTCATCTTGTGGCGCTCGACTCTTGATTGGTTGGGGGCGTTTTTTGTTTTGAAATGGTCGTTTTGGGTTAATGTACTATTGAGTTTCTTAGTGCTTTTGCTTTCGATTGGTATTATTACGCGTATATAACTTACACTCAATCGTCGAACAAATAGCTCCAACTGCTACAATATATTAAATATAGGGATACGATCAACTGTCCGAAGTTAGCACGACAGTATCAGAGACCACTTACCACTAGCATTCACGCTACTGAAACCGTTGAAGACCTTTTTGAGAGACATATGTGATGAGGACGTAGTGGTGTGCGGCAAGTGCAGAGTCGTTTGTGTGGTTGGGTTCGTTTTTGGGTAATGACTCTCTTAGTACTTTTTCATATAGTACATCAGTTATTCTGGGGTGAGAAATTGTTGTGACATGGTTTGCTTGGTGTATATTCGTGAGTGCGAGGGGGTTCTCTATACTATGGTATGATTGTGAGGGGGTAGTTGAGGGAATTGATTGTTTATAGTGTGTGGTATATCTTGTGTGTGTGGGGGATTGGGGTGGGGGGGTGGGGGGGGGTAATGGGGGGGGTGGGTCAGGTTGTTGATTGGTTGGTTAGATTATTTGGGTAGGTGAGGGGATGAGGGATTTTGGGGATATAGGGGGTTTTGTGAGGGGTTTGTAGGTGGGGTAGTGGGGGGGATTAGTGGGGATGGGGTGGATGGGGTGGTGGTGGTTATGTTGTTTTTTTTACAATTATTTTATGAGGTTGGTGAGTATGATGGTGGGGGGTGATATTGGTGAATAGTTAGGTTTTTGTAGTTTAAAAAGCCACTCACTCAGAAAGAGTGGCTAGGGTCAGAGACTACAAATTCAAAGGTTTAGCTTCATGATTTTGATTTCAGCATTCAAATAGCTTAATCCAGTAGCTTATTGTGTTTTTCTTTTTGAGTTTAAGCCTGTCAAATTGCATAGTTACTTAGAGATCATGGCTTTTTAAGCTGTTGTAGCGAATTCATTAAGATTTCATACTTAAATTCTGTCATTTAGAAGGGTTAGCCTAGCTGAGAAAGTACGAATCTTTTTGAATATAAGCTAGGATTTTAGAGCTTAAATAGCTTTAATTAGGCTAGTATATTAGCTAGAGTATATATAAGTTTTAGTTTATTTTAGTTAAAGATAATTTTAAAAAGCTTTATAGAAATAATCAAGTAGTGGTAAGGAGTGTTTGCATTATACAACTTTGACCTAAAAGCAAATACCATTAGCCTAATTCTTTTCTTCAGTTGAGTTTCTCATGAGAAACAAGTTTTCCAAAGGTTTTAGGAGTTAATTTGCATTCTTAGAGATTTTATGGTTTAAATTAGTTTGCTAGCACCAGGACAACTTAAAGGTTCAAGTAATTTTGTAGTTAAGTAATTCATAGCATTTTAGTGGTTCAATTTGGGTTAATGTAAGTTTAGAAACATTTAGGTAGTCAGTTTATGACTTCCAAACTTAGAGTCATTGACCTCATTTAAAAATTGGTCAAATACATCAGCATTAGCATGGTAAACTGATACCACTGCTGATATCTTCACCATTTCTTAGCTGCCTTATAGCACTTGTAAGTAGGTAATAAGAACTTAGCCTTAAGCAACTTAGTAGTTCTCCATTAGCTTTATATTGATCATCTTTTAATTTTCATTTCTAAGTTTTAGTCCAGCCTTAATTTTCCTGCAAAAGTTGTACCAGCAGCTGCTAACATTTTTCTATTTTCTATTTTCTAGTTGTTTATTCCAAATTCCTTTTATCTAGGTTTCTTTTATATTCATAATAGTGCTTATTTTCAAATTTCCAGTTTCTAGGATTTAGATTTGAGCTATTTAGCTTATTAGGAATTGCTTAAAAACAGTAAGCAAGCCTGAACTTTCACTTTTTAAGAGCAAATTTCTTGTTAATCTAGTTTTCTTTTGGCTTATTTCTTTTTAGAAATCTTTAGTACACATCATAAGCTTCTTGTAGTTTCTTTTGGTTTTTACTTTCATTGAGTATTAAGCTAGAAATAAGCCAAAGTTTAGAAAAGTTAGAATTTCAAAGAAACATCATAGTTACTGTAGCACAGGTTAAAAAGTTAAATTTCTTGCTTATTCAGTAGTTAAAATGTCAAAGTGCTTTTATTAAAGTTGTAGTAGAAAAGCTCAGGTGTAACTTTTCTGTTTTAAGTTTTTGCTTATTTTCATTTTTGTAATAAGCTAAATTTTGTTTAAGTCGTAGGGTCTGTTTGGTATTTTCCTAATAGTTAAAGGTGTTCGGTTTTCACTATAGTGTAAATTTTTGTTACTTTCCCCGCCTACACCTTACTTTCATTTTTTGCACTTTTTACCCTGTTCTTTTAGGATAAATAAAATAGAATTAGTATTCTTAATATTAGTTTAATAAAATTAATGGTTTATTTTATAAAAGCAAAAATTGATGTTTCAATTGATTAGTAAAAATTGGGCATTTTCATACCATTAATTTTCTGCACCTTTTCAGTAGTTAAATATCATTTTTCTTTATTTTTCCAATTAAATTTGTATTTTCTAGAAATTTAAATAGGTTTGTAGTAATTTCTTTTTCTTTAGAAATTCATAGAAAATAGAAAAATAGTAGGAAAAATATAAATTCTATTTGTAAAAAATGTTCCTCTTTCATTCTATTATTTTTGAACAATAGAAATAGAATTTTAGTGTATAGATTTTAGAAAAAGTTTATTTTTAGTTAATTTATTTTTTTAAGAAATTCATAGAAAATTCTAAAATAGCTAAAAAATTCTAATTCTTTTTTCCTAAAATTTTCTTTTTAATTTGTGATTTTTTAGATATAAAGTTTGTTTAGTATTAGTTCTCTAGATTTTTAAATTCTAGTTTTAAAAAAAAAAAGCTCGCAATTTTAATTCACGTTTTGTTAATTTTTCGGTATTAGTTTAACCGTTTTTAATTTTTTTAATCGTTTTATATTTAATTGAAAGCTATTATTTTCGTAGTGTTAATTCAAAATTCAAAAATCCTTTATCCTATTCTTGACTTGAATCCGAATAATCTCGAATTTCATCACGACTTCGTTGGATTATACCTGAGAAGAAAATACTTCCCGGTTAAAAATATACGTATTGTGTTTTCTTAAGTGAAATTTTACCATTTTATGTTCTCTTGTTTGAGAAGTAATTTGGAAAGAATTGTCACGGGATTTATACTATAAATATATAAATTTGACTAGTGCTTACACACGTACCACTCAAACATACAAAACGTAGCCTTTGTGTCCTCAAACAGCACCAGCAGTACAAATGGAGCAGTTAATACTGCTCTTGGTACTACAAATGCTAGCACTCAAGCTACTGCTGTTAACTCAACAACAATTGACAACTTGAGTGATGCTGTCATATGTGCTTTCTTTGCAAGTCAACCAAACAGTCCACAACTTGATAATGAGGACTTGTAACAAATTCATCCTGATGATTTAAAAGAGATGGATTTAAGGTGGCAGATGGTTATGCTAACAATGAGGGCAAGGAGATTCGATGAAGAAACACTGAAAGAAGTTTTTCTCTGAACATCAGTTCGGCTCAAGACAAGGAACAAAGACGACGTTTGTAAAAATAATAAATTTCAAATTTCCATTTGAAATAAAATACGAAATAATTATTTATGACAAATAAAATTTTAAATGTCGACGTTTGTTATGAAAACTCACAAAATAAAATGAATGCAACAAAATTATTTCTACGGCATTTTTGAAAATATAAACGTCGATGCCTTACGTAGAATTCGCCGGTTCTTTGTAAACGTCGCGTAATTTACGAATGTAAGCCCTAATTCTCCCGGTTAGTCGTGAGTTCATATCTCAACATAAAAATGAAAATTATAATTAATACTCGAGAAATAAATAACGATCTGAAATTGACGGATTGTCACATAAGTAAAATGTTATTGCTTATAAAACAGGTTTAGAGTCTGTAGAAGCAAGACTTCTAGTCTATAAGAAAAATGAGTCTGTTTATGAGGAAGATATCAAGGTCTTAAAACGTGAGATTCATTTAATAGAAGTAACCATTACAGAGCTTAGAAGGAAGTTGGAACTGGCTCAAAAACAAAAAGATGAAATTCAGCTAACAGTAGAAAATTTTGAGAATTCATCTAAAAACTTAAGCAAATTAATAGACTGTCAGAAAGCTGATAAGTGCAAAACAGGTTTAGGGTATAATGTTGTTCCACCTCCCTATACAGGAAACTTGATGCCTCCAAAACCTGATCTGTCATTCTCTGGTTTAGAAGAGTTTAAAAGTGAGCCTATAGTAATTAAGCCTATAGTTGAGAAAAGTAAAGCTAAGGCTAGTGAAGCAAAGCCTAAAGCAGTTAGGAAGAATAATGGTGCTCCAATTATTGAGGATTGGGTGTCAGATAGTAAGGGAGAAAATGTTTCTCAAACTACGATTGAAAAGAAAACAGCTAAGCCTAGTTTTGTTAAGATAGACTTTGTCAAAACTAAACAAACCAACAAAAATAATAGGAAAACTGTTAAACAAGTTGAGAACAATAGACAAAACACTCACATTCCTAGAGGCAATCAAAGAAACTAGAATAATATGATGTCTCAGAGACTAGGAAGTAATTTTGAGATGTTTAACAAAGCTTGTTATGTATGTGGAAGTTTTGATCACTTGCAGGTAGATTGTAAAAAGGTGAATCAAAAACAGTTTCAAAATATAAAACCTGTTTGGAACAATGCTAAAAGGGTAAATCATCATAATTTTGCTAAAAAGACTCACCCTTGTGCTAAAAAGAACATAGTTCCAAGAGCAGTACTAATGAAGTCTGGTTTAGTATCAGTTAATATTGCTAGACAAGTTAATGCTGCCCACACAAAAACAACAGTGAATGCTGCCAGACCAATGTCATATCTTTCTAAAACAGCACATTCAACTGTTAAGAGGCCCATTCATAAGAATACAGCATTTAAAAATAGTAATTTTAATCAGAGGGTTAATACTATTAAGGATAAAAATGTTAATGCGGTTAGGCCAAAAGCAGTAGTTAATACTGCTAGGCCAAACGCAGTAGTTAATGTTGTTAAGGGAAATAATGTTAATGCTGTTAAGGCCTCAGCTTGTTGGTTTTGGAAACCAAAGACTAAAGTTTTAGACCATGTTTCTAAACACAACAGTGCATCAATCACCCTAAAGAAGTTTGATTATGTTGATGCACAAGGCAGATCCAAGTCAGTGATGGATTGGGTCCCCAAAAGAAACTAATTTTCTTATCTAATGTGCAGGGCAATCCACAAATGGATTTGTAGGATCAAGGAGTGATTGATAGTGGATGCTCAAGGCACATGACAAGGAACATGTCCTATCTTACAGACTATGAAGAGATAGATAGAGGATATGTTTCCTTTGGAGGAAACCCCAAAGGAGGGAAAATCGCAGGAAAAGCAAAGAAAAGTGTTTTGTGTGGAATAAAAACAGAAAGAGTGATTTGATGAGTAAAAGAATTGAGAGAATTTGTGAGTTGAAAAACAAAAAGAGAGCTATGTGAAATAAAAACAGACAGAGTGATTTGGTGAGAAAAAGAATTGAGAGAGTTGGTGAGAATAAAAACAGAAAGAGAGATGTGTGGAATAAAAATAGACAGGGAGTTTTGGTGAGTAAAAGAATTGAGAGAAGTGGCGAGTTGAAAAACAAAAAGAGAGTTGAATATATTAAAAACAAACAGAGTGTTAAGAATTAGAGTTAATGCTGGTGACTCAAAGTTAATGCTGTTAGGCATAACTTAATGCTGCTAGGCATAACTTAATGTTGCTAGGCATAAGTTAATACTGCTGGCATAACTTAATGCTGTTAGGCATAAGTTAATGGTGCTAGGCATAACTTACTACTATTGTTGAACGTTAATGCTGTTGAGGGTATTTTCATAAATACTTCGATTAAGGGTTTTAATCACTCATTTAATCGATTTCATTCAATCATATACTCTCTAATCACAAACCCTAACTCAATTTCATAATTCATCATCAAAACCCAACACAATGACGATCCTAAAGTTTGCTGATACTCACAACATGGTCGTGTTTTTGTATAAACCCAAAGAAAGTGATGGGTTTGAGAAAATTGTTGATTTTCTGAATGCAAACCCTATCAAATATGCACTAACGATGAATCCTACTATATATACTTCGTGCATTGAACAATTATGGGCTACTGTAAAGGCAAAAACTGTTAATGAGGAAGTATAGTTACAAGCCCTAGTAGATGGGAAGAAGGTTATCGTTACTGAAGCATCTGTTAGAAGTGACATTCAACTGGATGATGAGGAAGGTATGGATTGTTTGCCAAATGCTACCATTTTTGAAGCACTTACAAGGATGGGGTATGAGAAAATTTCACAGAAGCTTACTTTTTACAAGGCATTCTTTTTCCCATAATGGAAATTCCTTATTCATACTATTCTACAATGCCTAAGTGCTAAGACTACTGCATGGAATGAATTTAGTAGCACTATGGCTTCTGCAATTATCTGTTTAGCTATAAACCAGAAGTTTAACTTTTCAAAATACATTTTTGAAAGTATGGTGAAGAACTTAGATAGTGTGGGAAAATTCTTAATGTATCCAAGATTTATACAAGTGTTTTTGAATAAACAAGTTGATGGGATGTCAAAACATAATGGGATCTATGTTATGCCCTCTCACACAAAGAAGATTTTTGGAAACATGAAAAGGGTAGGAAAAGGATTCTCTGGAAGTGTAACACCATTATTTCTAACAATGGTGGTACAAGCTCAAGAAGAAATGGGTGAAGGTTCAGCAAATCCAACTGATCCCCATCACACACCCACTATTATTCAAACATCAACATCTCAACCTCAAAAGAAACAAAGATCAAGAAGGTAAAAAAGAAAGGACACTGAGGTACCTCAGCCTAGTGGTCCTACAACCAATGTAGCAGATGAGGCTGTCAATGAGGAGATGGATGACAGTTTGGTGAGGGCTGCCACTACTGCTTCTAGCTTAGAAGCAGAGCAGGAAAGTGGTAACATCCTTAAGACCCGATCCAAGGCAACACCTAATGAACCAAGTTCCCCAGGAACTAGTTCAGGTGGTGGTCCCAGGCGCCAAGAAACCATGGGGGATACAATTGCTTAGACTAGGTCTGAGAATGTATTTAAACTTTCTAATGATCCACTGCTCGCAAGAGGTAACACACTTTGAAGTGGTGAGGATAGTCTGAAACTTAAAGAATTGATGGAATTTTGTACGAAATTGCAACAAAGAGTCCTTGACCTAGAGAACACAAAGACTGCTCAAGCTCAGGAGATTACAAGTTTGAAACTGAGAGTCAAGAAGTTAGAGAATAAAGGAGGGTCAAGAACTCACAAGCTTAAAAGATTATACAAGGTTGGTAGATCTGCAAGAGTGATTTCCTCTGATGAAGCTAGTTTGGGTGATCAGGAGGATGCATCCAAACAGGGGAGAAAAATTGATGACATTGATAAAAATGCAGAGATTACATTGGTTGATGAAACTCAGGGGAGGTATGGTGATGATCTAATGTTTGATACAGGTGTTCTTGATGATGAAGAAGTGTTTGTAGGACAGGATATGGCTGAAAAAGAAATTAATGTGACTGAAAAGGAAGTTAGTACTGCTGATCCAGTTACTACTGCTGGTGAAGTAGTTACTACTGCCAGTGTTGAGATTAGTACTGCCAAGCCAACTGAAACTACAATTACTGATGATTTGACTCTTGCTCAGACTTTAGTAGAGGTCAAAAGTGCAAAACCCAAAGTCAAAGGGGTTGTGATAGGAAAGCAGAGTGAATCTACAACAAGAACAAGACCTCAACAACTATCATCAAAAGATAAAGGTAAAGTTATCATGGAAGAGCCTGAGAAACAAACAAAGAGAAAAGATCAAATTATGCATGATGAGGAGGTTGCTCAAAAACTTTAAGCTTAATTGCAAGCTAAATTAGAGGAAGAAGATAGGCTTGTAAGACAAAGAGAAGAAGAAGCTAACATTGTTGCATGGGATAATGTGCAAGCAATGATAGATACTGATTATCAAATGGCTCAACAAATGCAAGCAAAAGAACAAGAAAAGTTGAGTATTGAAGAGAAGTCCAAGTTGTTTGTACAACTCTTAGAAGCAAGAAAGAAACACTTTGAAATAATGAGAGCTCAAGAAATGAGGAACAAACCACCAACTAAAGCTCAAAAGAGAAAAACAATGTCTACTTATCTGAAAAACATGGTTGGATACAAGCACAATCAATTGAAGAACAAAAGCTTTGATGATATTCAGAAGTTATTTGACAAAGCTGTGGAGAGGGTAAACACATTTGTAGATATGGATATAGAATTGGTAGAAGGCAGTGAAGTAAGAGCAGAAGGCAGTAAGACAAGAACATAAGGAAGTTCTAAGAGAGCAGGAGAAGATCTTCAACAAGAGTCTACCAAGAAGCAGAAGGTGGATAAGGATAGAGAAACAATAGAGCTTTAAAGACTAATAGAAGTTGTTCTTGATAAAGAGGAAGTAGCAATTGATGCTATTCCTTTAGCAACTAAGCCTCCAAGCATTGTTGACTACAAGATCCATAAAGAAGGGAAGAAAACTTATTACCAGATAATCAGGGCTGATGAAAGTTCAAAGATATACTTAGTCTTCAGTCATATGCTCAAAAGCTTTGACAGGGAAGATTTGGTTGGTAAAAGCTAAGCATGGATCAACAAGGCCAGAGGAGGGCTATGAGAGAGTGCTATGGGGTGATCTAAAGACAATGTTTGATCCACATGTTGAAGATCAAGTATAGAGGAATCAACAGGATTACAGAGTATTAAACCTTAAAATCTTTTATCTCTTTATGTTTTTGTAGAGTTTTGTATGAATTAATACTGTTATTCATGTCATTAAAAGTTTATGTTGTTAAGTATAATTAGTGCTGCTAGTTATACTTAATACTGCTAAGTTAATGTTGTTAGTTGTACTTAATACTGCTGGTATAATTAACATTGTGAAAATTGTGAGAAAAAGAATTGAGAGAGTTGGTGAGAATAAAAACAGAAAGAGAGATGTGTAAAAACAGACAGAGTGATTTGATGAGAAAAATAATTAAGAGAGTTGATGAGAATAAAAACAGAAAGAGAGATGCGTAGAATAAAAATAAACAGATAGTTTTGGTGAGTAAAAGAATTGAGATAAGTGGTGAGTTGAAAAACAAAAAGAGAGTTAATTAAACTAAGTGTTTTTTTTGGGAATGGAATTGAAAGTTATTGTTGCAAAGGCATAACTTACTACTAGTTGTTGAAAGTTAAGCTGCTGAGGCATAACTTATACTGCTGTTTGAAAGTTAATGCTAGCTAGGCATACATTACTACAACTGTTGAAAAGTTAATGCTACTAGGTATAACTTACTACTGTTGTTGAAAGTTAATGCTGCTATGCATAAACTTACTACTGCTGTTGAAAGTTAATGATGCTAGGCATAACATACAACTGCTAGTGAACGTTAATGTTGTTGAGGGTATTTTCATAAATACTCCGATTAAGGTTTCATTTCACGTCATTTAATTGAATTCATTCAATCACATACTCTTTAATCACAAACCCTAACTCAATTTCATCATTCATCATCAAAACCCAACACAATGACGACCTTACAGTTTGTTGATACTCATAATTTGGTTGCATTTTTGTCTAAACCTGCTGAAAGTGAAGGGTTTGAACAAATTGTTGATTTTCTGAATGCAAACCCTATTAAATATGCACTAACGATCAATCCTACTATATATACTTCGTGCATTAAATAATTCTGGGCTACTGTCAAGGTGAAAACTGTCAATGGGGAAGTACAATTACATAGCCCTAGTGGATGGAAGTCAAGATAATCATTACTGAAGCATCTGTTAGACGTGACCTTTAACTAAATGATGAGGAAGGTACGGATTGATTGCCAAATGCTACCATTTTTGAAGAACTTACAAGGAATGGGGTAAATGACAAACTTCACATTCTCCTCAGTGGAAATTCCTATCCTGACCATTTTTTGCAATGCCTAAAACGTGCTAAATATTACTGCATGGAATGAATTTAGTAGCACTATGGCTTCTACAATTATCTGTTTAGCTACAAACCAGAAGTTCAACTTTTCAAAATACATTTTTGAAAGTATTGGTGGAAGAACTTTGTAGAATGTATCTGGTAAATTCTTGATGTATCCAAGATTTGTGCAAGTGTTTTTGGAGAAACAACTGGAAGGAATGTCAAATCATAAAAGGATTTATGTTACACCCTCTCACACTAAGAAGATTTTTGGAAACATGAGAAGGGTAGGGAAAGGCTTTTCTGGAAGAGAAACACCCTTATTTCCAACAATGATGGTACAAGCTCAAGAAGAACAGGGTGAAGGTAGCAAATCCGACTGAGTCCCGTCACACACCCACATTTCAACCATCAACATCTCAACCTCAAAAGAAACAAAAACCTAGGAAGCCAAAGAGAAAGGACACTGAGGTACCTCAGCCTAGTGGTCCTAACAAACAATGTTGCAGATGAGGCTGTCCAAAGGAGATGAAAATGACCGTTTGGGAATGGCTGTCACTACTGCTACTGATCTTAGATCGCCACCCCGCAGAGCATTAAAGTGAATACATCAATAAGAACCCAATCCAAGGCAACACTTAATGAAACCAAGTTTCTTAGGAACAAGGTTCAGGAGTGTCCTAGGCGCCAAGAAACATAGGGGATACTATTAGCTAAACTGGTTTTTGAGAATTGTATCTTAAACTTTCCTATGAACCCACTGCTCGCTGGGGAGTTAACAACGCCTTGAGTGGTGAAGGATAGTATGAACTTAAAGGAATTGTATGAAAATTTTGTACAAATTACAAACAAAGAGTGACTTGACGCTTAGAGCACAAAGACTGCTCCAAGCTAGGAGATTACAAGTTTTTAAACTGAAGTTAAGAACTTATAGAAGAAAGGAAGGTCAAGAACTCACAACAGCTTAAAAGTTTTATACAAGTTTGGTTTTCTAGAGAGTGTAAATCCTCCTGATGAACGAAACGTTTGGGTGAGGATGATACATCCAACGGGGAGGATAGACTTATATTGATCTGATGCAGGAATTAACTTATGTTTATATACTCCATTTTGGATGCGATACATGATATGTTGGAGTACGGACTTAGTTGGTGATGAGGTGGTTGTTGAAACTGAAGTTGCTTCTAAAGATGTAAACTTAAGTGTTGATGAAGTTACTTTAGCTCAAGCACTTTGCACTTTGAAAAGTGCAAAACCCAAGGCTGACAGAGGTTAAGTTTACAATAATCAGAACAGGTACCAATTACAACAACAACTGACTACTAACAACCGTTACAATCTGCTAAGCACAAGACCCAAGGCTAAAAGGCTTGTTATTCATGAAGAGGAGCAAGCAACTACACCAACAGTTTCTTCTCAACAACCATCACATGTTAAGGTTTAGGACAAAGGTAAAGAAATCATGGTAGAAGAATCTGAGAAGCCTATAAAGAAGAAAGAACTAATCAGACTTGATGAAGAAATTGCTTCAAAGTTACAAGCTAAATTTGATGAGGAAGTAAGACTTGCAAGAGAGAAAGCTGAAAAAGAAGAAGAAACCAACATTGTTTTATGGGATAATGTGTAAGCAATGATAGATGCTGATTATCAAATAGCTTAACAAATGCAAGCAGAAGAACAAGAGAAGTTGAGTATTAAAGAGAAGTCCAAGTTGTTTGTACAACTCTTAGAAGCAAGAAAGAAGCACTTTTCAGCAATAAGAGCAAAAGAAAAGAGGAAAAAACCACCAACTAAAGCTCAAAAGAGAAATATAATGTCTACTTATCTAAAAAAACATAGCTGGATACAAGCAAAATCAATTGGATTCATGTGGAGTACATTCATTTAGGAAGCAAAATGTGCACATTCATATGCTGGTAGAAAAGAGATATCCCCTTACACCTGCTACAATTACTGATATGTTAAACAAGAAGCTTCAATGTGATTATTTCAGTGAAATGGTATATCAGCTTCTTAAACTTCTCACAAAATAGCTCAAGAATCAATGAAGTGTTTGGAAGCATTCTCCTGGTGATTAATGAAGCTTTCAATGAAGAAACTTAAGATTTTGAAGGAGTATATCAAGTTTAGGGGAGGATTGTTAGTATTAAAAGACTTCATAATGATCTTAAAGTTACTGTTGCTAAGGTTTGTGTTACTGCTGCTAAGTAAAACTTAGTGTTGTTCAGTAATCTTAATGAAAAATATGTTAAGTAGTTAGTACTGCTAGTGTAACTTAGTACTGCTGGTGAAGATTGAAGAAAATATTCTAAGTAGTTACTACTGCTTGTACACAGTTAATGATGCTGGTGTATAAGTTACTACTGCTTGTTAAGAGTTAATGTTGTTGGTACAAAGTTACAACTGCTAAAAGATTACAACTGCTGAAAGATAAAGATTGCTTGAAGATCAAGATTACTTATGAGATAAGGATTGTTATTTATAGAATAGATCTTTGAGAATAATCTAAGTTTTAGTAATATATTGTAAATCGACTAGGACTCCTTGGTGTATAAAAGGAGGTCCTAGGGCATAGAGTTTTATGTATCTTAGTCGTATAATTCATAGCTTCAAGGTTTTGTAACCCTAATACTAGTTAGAGTATTCGTATTAATATATTGAAGCTTTGTTTGTTAATCTGTGTGTTCATTAGAATTACTGTTCTATTGCATATTCTTCTTATTGATCAAAGATTAGATTCCGCATAATCTTTGATATATTTTACAAAGTTTCTATCATAGTTGTGTAGGATTTATCTTGCATAACTAAACCTTACACAAGCTAAGGAATTCAAGATCTATTCAAGTGGGATCAACAAGTGGTATCAGAGCTTGTTGCTACTACTAGTGTAACTTAGTACTGCTAGTGTATATTAGTACTGCTAGTTACTACTGCTAGTATATGTTAGTACTGCTAGAGTAAAGTTAGTACTGCTGGTAAAGATTGAAGAAAATATTCTAAGTAGTTACTACTGCTTGTACACAGTTAATGATGTTGGTGTATAAGTTACTACTGCTTGTTAAGAGGTAATGTTGTTGGTACAAATTTACAACTGCTAAAAGATTACAACTGCTGAAAGATAAAGATTGCTTGAAGATCAAGATTACTTATGAGATAAGGATTGTTATTTATAGAATAGATATTTGAGAATAATCTAAGTTTTAGTAATATATTGTAAATCGACTAGGACTCCTTGGTGTATAAAAGAAGGTCCTAGGGCATAGAGTTTGACATCTAGAAATCTTTTGTTTTGATATCGTTATAGCTTCAAGGTTTTGTAACCCTAATACTAGTTAGAGTATTCGTATTAATATATTGAAGCTTTGTTTGTTAATCTGTATGTTCATTAGAATTACTATTCTATTACATATTCTTCTTATTGATCAAATATTAGATTCTGCATAGTCTTTGATATATTTTACAAAGTTTCTATCATAGTTGTGTAGGATTTATCTTGCATAACTAAACCTTACACAAGCTAAGGAATTCAAGATCCATTCAAGTGGGATCAACAACGGCGTATCCGCTCCATACCATAAGGTGTATTGATTGTCTGGACGTTATCAGTCTTTATTTTTATTGCACTTTAAAAACATTATTGTCAGTTCTGGAATACGGCGTATTCACTAAACTGATACGCCGTATCCACCAGACTGACCCGTACTTAGTTTGTTTAGTTTAGTTTAAATTAACCGTAGGTACCAAGATAGGAATGCAAATGTTTTTCCTATATTCTATACAAGACCTCGTGAAAGAAATATCGACGAAGTTGGTGGAATGCATATTTTCTGGAATTCTATGTGTGTGTTGTTCGTGCTAGGATTCAGATGCTTTTTCAGCACACTATCTTGCTCATAAACGCAACTTGGAGAATCTACCGTGCAAATATCAAGAGAGTTTCTCATTCTAATTCTTTTTAAATTCCCATATTTAATGTTTTATATATACAACGAGGACGTTGTATAATTCAAGTGGGGGGATGGAATTAGAATGTTTACTTGTCCTATTTTTCACACTAAAATGCTTAAATTATGCTCAAATTTAAAAAAAATTCAAGCATACTTTTGTGAAATTACATGTTACATAACCCGCACACAATAACCCTTGTTAGATATTGTGAGGATTTAGCCTTTCCGTTTCCAAATGTTTACCCAAATTCCACAAAATATGAGTGTGCCGGTGATGTTGTAGACTTTAGAACTTGGCTTGGTATATCACTCGAGACCACAATAATGAGTATTATGGATTTAATTGGAGTAACTTGTTTAAATTGGTAAATTAATACTGCTCATGGTGCTACAACTGCTAGCACTCAAGCTACTGCTATTAACTCAACAACAATTGACAACTTGAGTGATGCTGTCATATGTGCTTTCTTTGCAAGTCAACCAAACAGTCCACAACTTGACAATGAGGACTTGCAACAAATTAATCCTGATGATTTAGAAAAGATGGATTTAAGGTGGCAGATAGCTATGCTAACAATGAGGGCAAGGAGATTCTTAAGGAACACTGAAAGTAAGTTTTCTGTGAATAGTACTGAGACCATTGGTTTAATAAGTCCAAGGTGGAGTGTTACAACTGCCACAAAAGGGGACACTTTATAAGAGAGTGTAGGGCTCCAAGGAACCAAGAAAACAGGAATAAAGAGAACACAAGAAGGGTTGTGCCAGTGGAGACAACTACTTATAATGCTTTGGTGTCTTGTGATGGTTCTGGTTATGATCTGAGTGACAATCAGAAGAAGGTCCAAACTAAACTTTGCACTCATGGTGATTATTCTTTTACAGTTCTAACTCGGAGGTATCTATGATTCAAATGTTATCATCTTGTTGGGAAAATGTTAACAATTCTAACAGGAACAAAATGAACAACTGTTAAAAGACTTAAGGGACATCTTAAGTTATATGCTATTGTTATTAAAACTGGTTTAAAGTCTGTGAAGCAGACTTCTAGTTATAAGAAAAATGGTCTGTTTATGAGGAAGATATCAAGGTCTTAAAATGTGTGATTCATTTAAGAGAAGTAGCCATTACAGAGCTTAGAAGGAAGTTGGAACTGGCTCAAAAACAAAAAGATGAAATTCAGCTAACAGTAGAAAATTTTTAAGAATTCATCTAAAAACTTAAGCAAACTAATAGACTATCAGATAGTTGATAAGTGCAAAACAAGTTTAAGGTATAATGCTGTTCTACCTCCCTATATAGGAAAATTTATGCCTCTAAAACCTAATTTGTCATTCTCTGATTTAGAAGAGTTTATAAGTGAGCCTATTGTTATTAAGCCTATAGTTGAGAAAAGTGAGCAAGGCTAGTGAAGCAAATCCTAAAGTAGTTAAAAAGAGTAACGGTGCTCCATTTATTGAGGATTGGGTGTCTAAAAGTGAGGAAGAAGATGTGCCTCAGGCTAAGATTGAAAAGGAAACAGTTAAGCCTAGTTTTGGTAAGATAGAGTTTGTTAAACCAAAAGAAAAAACTGCAAAGAAAACTGCTAAACAAGTTGAGCATAATAGACAAAACAGTCACATTCCTAGAGGCAATTAAAGAAACTGGAATAATATGATGTCTTAGAGACTAGGAAGTAATTTTGAGATGTTTAACAAAGCTTGTTATGTATGTGGAAGTTTTGATCACTTGCAGGTAGATTGTAAAAAGGTGAATCAAAAACAGTTTCAAAATATAAAACATGTTTGGAACAATGCTAAAAGGGTGAATCATCAGTATTTTGCCAAAAAGACTCACCCCTGCCCTAAAAAGAACATGGTTCCAAGAGAAGTTCTAATGAAGTCTGGCCTAGTATCAGTTAATACTACCAGACAAGTTAATACCGCTCACCTAAAAATAACAGTGAATAGTGCTAAACCAATGATAAATTTTTCCAATCAGCACATTCAACTGTTAGTGGCTCATTTAAGAATACATATTTAAAAATAATAATTTAATCAGCGGGTTAATAACTGTTAAGGATAAAAATTTTAGACTGCTAGGCTAAAAGAAGTGTTAATGCTGCTTAGGCAAAAGAAGTATTAATTGATGTTAAGGGAAATAATGTTAATGTTGTTAAGGCCTCAGCTTGTTGGGTTTGGAAACCAAAGACTAAAGTTTTAGACCATGTTTCTAAACACAACAGTGCATCAATCACCCTAAAGAAGTTTGATTATGTTGATGCACAAGGCAGATCTAAGTCAGTGATGGCTTGGGTCCCCAAAAGAAACTGATTTTCTTAACTAATGTGCAGGGCAATCCACAAATAGATTTACAGGATAAAGGAGTGATTGATAGTGGATGCTCAAGGCACATGACAGGGAACATGTCCTATCTTATAGACTATGAAGAGATTGATGGAGGATATGTTGCCTTTGGAGGTAACCCCAAAGGAGGGAAAATCACAGGCAGAGGTACAATCAAAACTGGTAATTTAGATTTTGAGAATGTGTATTTTGTAAAAGAGTTAAAGTTTAACCTCTTTAGTGTCTCACAAATGTGTGACAAAAAGAATAGTGTTCTCTTTAATGACACTGAATGTATTGTTTTATCTCCAAACTTTAAGTTAACTGATGAAAGTCATGTTTTACTTAAAGTTCCTAGAAAGAACAATATGTATAGTGTTGATTTAAAGAATATTGTTCCTAAAGGAGGTCTAACTTGTCTCTTTGCAAAAGCCACATCTGATGAATCTGAACTTTGGCATAGGAGGCTTGGACACATAAATTTCAAAACTATGAATAAACTAGTTAAGGGAAATCTTGTAAGAGGTTTACCTTCAAAACTTTTTGAAATTCATCAAACCTGTGTTGCTTGTCAAAAGGGAAAGCAACATAGAGCTTCTTGTAAGTCCAAAACAGTAAGTTCAATCAGCCAACCTTTACATATGTTGCACATGGATTTGTTTGGTCCAACATTTGTAAAAAGCTTAATGAAAAAGATGTATTCCTAGTTGTCACATATGATTACAGTAGGTTTAGTTGGGTTTTCTTTCTAGCTACTAAAGATAAAACTAGTGGCATACTTAAGTCCTTTATAACTAGAGTAGAAAATCTAATAGATCAAAGGGTTAAGGTAATTAGGTGTGACAATGGAACTGAGTTCAAGAATAAGGAGATGAATCAGTTTTGTGAGAGAAAAAGTGTTGAGAGAATTTAGTGTAGCTAGAACTCCTCAACAAAATGGAGTAGCTGAGAGGAAAAATAGAACACTAATTGAGGCTGCTAGGACAATACTAGCTGATTCTAAGCTACCTACTACTTTTTAGGCTAAAGCAGTTAATACTGCTTGCTATGTGCAAAATAAGGTATTAGTTACTAAGCCTCATAACAAGACCCCCTATGAACTTTTTCTTGGTAGAAAACCAGCTTTAGACTTTATGAGACCATTTGGGTGTCTTGTTATAGATCTCAATACCATAGATCACTTAGGCAAGTTTGATGGTAAGGCTGATGAAGGATTATTTGTTGGGTACTCAATCAATAGTAAAGCATTTAGAGTATTTAATAGTAGAACTAGGATAGTTGAAGAGAACCTGCATGTCCAGTTTAGTGAGAATACACCTAATATTGCAGGAAGTAGACCAGATTGGCTTTTTGATATTGATGCACTAACAAAGTCAATGAATTATAAGCTAGTTGTTACAGGAAATCAGTCTAATGGTAATGCAGGTACAAAAGCATGTGAGGATGAAGGTAAAGCTAGAATGGATACAGTACCTGGCAAAGATTACATTCTGATACCATTGTGGACTGCTGATCCACCATTCTCTCAAATTTCAAAGAGTTCTCCTGATGCTGGATTCAAACCTTCAAGTAATGATGGAAAGAAGGTTGATGAAGATTCAAGAAAAGATAGTGAATATAGTGATCAAGAAAATGAAGATAATGTTAACAGCACTAACAATGTTAATGCTGCTAGCACAAATGAAGTTAATGCTGTTGGTGGAAAATCAAGCATTGAACTTTCAGATGATCCAAATAGGCCTACTTTGGAAGATATTATCTATTCAGATGACGATGAAGATGTTGGTCCAGAGGCTGACATGAACAATTTGGATGCATTTATGCCTGTCAGTCCTATTCTGACTACAAGAGTACACAAAGATCATCCAGTTGAACAAATTATTGGAGACTTGAATTCAGCACCTCAAACAAGAAGAATGACAAAGAATTTGGAAGAACATGGTTTGTTTAGTTCAGTTCAGCAAAGAACGAACCATAAAGACTTTCAAAACTGCTTGTTTGCTTGCTTTAAGCCAAGCATCTAATTCACCTGAGAAAAACATGCTTAAAAAGCGATCTAACATAAGTTGGTGAGTGCATAGGGTGGTTTAAGGTATAAATGATGAACCAAAGTTTTGTAAAGTATGTATGACTGTTTCAATCCTTGTATGTTCCCCAAAATGTATGTATAAATGTTGTAAATCAAAGAGTTATAAAGTATGCATGACCATTTCAATGCCTAAATAGTCACAAAAACATATGTATGAATGTTATAAACTAAAGAGTTGTAAAGTATGCATGATCATTTCAATCCCCAAATAGTCACAAAAACGTATGTATAGTTAGACCCCCATTGTTCAAAGTATGTATTGCCACTTTATTCAAGGCAACGTAATTATTCCTGCGTGTATAAAACAATGATTATGATTACTCTAAGTTCATGAAACTGTTGCGTAGACTCATATATATGCCACTTTATTTAAGGCACCATAATTGTTCGTGTTCGTGTAAATGTTGTGTTCCAACATGCTATAATGTTCGTTTGCCCGGTGATAGCTAATCACCCAAACGGGGCAGTCACGCCCGAATAGATCTATTTAATAACATTCGCGCTTACCCTCCGAGTAATTAACAGTTCAATCCACTTAAGCTCATCCGTAATCATTTGGGTAAAAGTAAAGTAATGTCATTGTTTTCAAATATGAAGTGAAACAAGCAATGTATTTCATCCCAAAATAAGTAATTGAGTATGTAGACCAGTTTGTAAAACGAATTGTAAATGCACATGTAATAAATTCAAACCAATCATGTAAATGAATTTGGTAACAAGCATGTTCTCACCCTAAAAGTTGTAAATTATATGCAAAACAAGTAAAACGTGGGGCTATAAACTCACCTTGAGTGAGTGAATTGATAATTCAAATCACTAACAGAAAATACGTCAGACATCGCCCGAATGCATCCTAAATTATTACAGGTCGTAGAGTAGTAATACTATTAATAAACTAAGACCATATATAGTTCTATATAGCTATATCACAATCTAAATTGTATGGTGAAAATCCATATTTATAAAGTAATAACGTTTATAAATATCTTTTTTAGTAAAAACGGCGTAACTTTCTCGTTTTAAGTCCGTTTCGTACGTTTCTTATGTCCACGCTTACGTATTAAGACGGGATATCAAAATATTTCATTTTCATATTTTCAACCCATGGTGAAAAGTACTTTTTACTATTCATACACTTTATAATAAATAAATTTAATTATCGTAAACCTCATAAAAGTCATATCTTATTCGTTTTAACTCTGATTTTAGTGATTCTTTTGAGCACGTCTTTGTAATTAAAAGTTTTATCTAACTAATGTATTTTCAAAAATGTATCTGAGATGAATAGTATTTTTACTCTTCATAGTTTATAAAATTATTTTTATAAACTTTAATTATCGCAAACATGAGAAATCCATAACTCCTTCCTTATTGATCAAAAATTATGATTCTTAATGTTTTGGAATCCTAAAAATATGTACTTTCTGAGAAAAATAACCAATCATTTATGTCAAAGGTGAATTGTTATAAGTTTTTATAAAATTTCTTTTATAAAAGCGTTTATTATCGTATAATTTGCAAATGTCGTATCTCATTCGTTATAAATTAGTTTTTTGAGTTCTCTACATGCCTACGATCATTATAACATGTAGCATTTTAAAAAAATATACAATAAATACATTATTTTTCAAATTTGATCATACCCTTGAACTTTTTTTAATTTAAAATGTGTTTTAAATTGTTTTTTATAGTTTTTAGCTTAGTACATCTTGTTACAAGACATCTACAACACAATAATCACTTGTCTCGTATGTATTCGGCCCCTTTAGTCCATTACTAATCCAAGTATTGTCCATGAATAAACAAAGATCTCCACAATCTTTTTACTAATTAAACTTAATAAGTAACTTTTTAAATCATTAACTTATATATACTTTTTATAGGTAAACCAACACTTGAATAATACTTATACTCCCATTATAAATGTCCCTACAACCTCAATAAGCCACCCCCCATATGACAAAGTTCATCAAACCATGAACAAGTGTAAAATCCATTTTCCTTGTTAATAAGTTTCCTAGATGGTGATTAACTATACAAACATCATATATGCATAAAATCACAAATGTAAAGAGATTAGGGTTTTTAGATAACCTTAATATGATGTATGGTGATGAAAAACAAGATCCAAACCCTAGTTTAGATATTATACCCAAGCTTCCAATACTTAGAAAATCCTAAATCTAAAGAAACCCTAATATTGATTTCTTGCTTGCTTAACCCTTTTAAACTCTAAACTAAACCTTCAAACCTCCTTGTAATACCTTAAATATGTTGCTAGAACACTTGTATATGTTGTAAATAAAATTTTATGGATTGTGTGTATGTGTTTATGTTTGGCCGTAGGTTATAAGGCTCAAAAAGAGAGAGGATTTTAATAGACTTTGCTAAGTGAAAAGATACAAGTGAAATGCTAGGAATAGGATCACTTAAATACTAGAAATATCTAGGAACAAGATCCATAGAATTAGGAAAAATGGGATGGGCTTGTGTAAGAATGGTATGGAGTTTGCTTGATGTAAGAATAGTTGGTATGGTGTAAGAGAGTTTGCTTGAAAGCTTATACAACATGTGTGATATTTAGAACAAGTTAAAATAAATATCTTCCTTGTGTATTTATCCCTATATCCGGCCATATATACTTATAAATAAGGAATTGGTATAACTTTTGAGTATTGGGTATAATTATGGGTATTTGTTGAAGCGTAGATGAGTTTTGGTGGTTCCGTGAATGCCTAAACGTATTTTGTCGCGAAACGTAAACACTTTACGTAACTAATAAAAATAAAATATGCAAAGTTAATAATTATCCTCTAAATAATTATCTAACACTTGCTTGACGTAAACATTTAATTGTTTGATATCCGTTTACGTTGGTTGTTGATTTCTAGTTTACGCGATTTAACTTAACGATTAAAATTAAAAGCAAACGCATAGAAGTTTAAAATAAATAGTTGAATATTTATTGACGTAACAGATGTGAAAAATGTGAATTGTTACAGAAGCAACTTATTGAGTAAGTTGAAAATCGAGGTAAACAAATTGTCAAAGGTTATGGGTAATGTTTTGATTCCAAAAAAACAAAGTCAAAGGAGTGACAACTAGGGGAGGAAAGATGACGTCTAAAGCCACCCCTAGTAAAGAAATTAATGAAACTAGAACCAACAAGAACAAACCTCTCATATTTGAACAAGATGTTTAGGAAAAGCCGCATGATGATGGTGTGGAAAATAAATATTCGGGTACTCCTAAAAGAACTACTCAACCATTAGTAAAACCACAACAGTCATCTATCCCTTTCCTAAATCGGTCGACAAAGGAAAAAGAAGAAGCACAACATCAGAAGTTTTTAAAGAATCTAAAACAACTTCATATTAACATTTCGTTTATCAAAGCCTTAGTGCAAATGCCAAAATACACTAAATATTTAAAGAGATTACTGATAAATAAACCCAGACTTAAAGAAGCTTGTACGGTAACGATGAACGAAAGGTGCTCAGCTGTCATGCGTAACAAACAGTCAGCAAAAGAAAAAGACCCAGGAAGTTTCACTATCCCTTGTCAGGTTAGTAATTTGCAAATTAATAATGCATTGGATCTAGAAGCTAGTATAAATTTGATGCCCTATGCGATGTATCAAAGTTAGGTTTAGGGGAACCAACATCGACTCAAATGAGCTTAGAACTAGCAGATAGGTCGATCCAATACCCAAGGGGAAGTCGAAAATGTGCTTATTAAGGTGGATAAACTTGTCCTCCCCATCGATTTTGTTATCTTGGATAAGCCTGAAGACTCTAGAATTTCGATAATTTTAGGGAGATCTTTTTTTGGTCGTCGCTCGTGCCATGATTAATGTGATTAATAAAAAGATAACACTTAGGGTAGGAGACGATGAGGTAATCTTTGACATGGACCAATCGAATATAGAAACCAAAGATAAAAAGGGAGCGGAAAACTTGGCCGCAAATCATTTTAACTAGGTTAGAGAATCTACACATGGAGGTATTGACTGAGAGGGAAATTGCTGATGAATTCCCCGACGAGCATTTAATGGTGTTGAGATCCAAGTTTAAATACGATGAGCCATGGTATACAGATTTCGTTAATTATATTGTTGAAAAGGTTGTTCCCCCAAATTGGACCTTTGAAAAAAGAAAGAGGTTTTTTCTCACAAGTCAAGACTTACTTCTAGGAAGAACCTTATGCATTTAAACTATGCATTGATAATATAATGAGAAGATGTGTGGTTGGAAGCAAAACCCTTGAAATTCTAGCACATTGTCATTCAGGACCTACTAGTAGGCATCATAGTGCTAATGTTACCGCAAAGAAGGTTTCATCGGACTTCTGGATTTTATTGGCCTCGTGTCTTTAAAGATGCTAATGAGTATTGTAAGACGATTTGATGCTGTTCAAAGATCGGGAAACATATCTTCAAGGAACGAAATGCCTCAAAATAACATTCAGGTATGCGAAGTCTTTGATGTTTGGGGATTAGATTTTATGGGACCATTTCCCTAATCTATAGGTAATAAATACATATTAGTAGCTGTAGATTATGTGTCCAAATGGGTAGAAGCTCAAGCATTACCTATGAATGATGCACATGTAGTGGTTAAGTTTTTACGAAGTTTATTTGCTAGGTTTGGAGTTCCTAAAGCTTTGATTAGTGATAGAGGGACACAATTTTGTAATTCCCAGCTTGAAAAAGCTTTACAAAGATATGGTGTGACTCACAAATTATCCACGGCATATCACCCTCAATCTAATGGACAAACTGAAGTTACTAACAGGGCTATTAAGCGTATTCTAGAGAGATCAGTGGGGTACAATCCTAAAGATTGGTCAAAAAAACTTAACGATGCATTGTGGGCATTTAAGACGGCCTACAAAATACCGACATGGTGTACACCTTTCAGACTAGTTCATGGGAAAGCATGCCATTTACCCGTAGAGATTGAGCATAAGGCACATTAGGTATTAAAACAATGTAATATGGATCTAACGCTTGCTGGCGAAAGTCATCTTATGCAGCTTAATGAGTTAGCCAAATAGAGAGATGGTGCTTATGAGAATACTAGAATTTACAAAGAACGGACCAAGAAATGGCATGATTCTAGGCTTCGTGGTGATAAAGAGTTTAAGGTTGGCGACAAAGTGCTACTTTTTCTCGTCTGAAGATGTACCCTGGAAAATGGAGTGGTCCAAACATTGTTAAAAAGGTATATCCATATGGGCCTGTAGAAATCATTGACAGGAAAGAGTTTAGCTTCAAAGTCAATGGACAACGATTGAAGAAATATTACGAAGGTAACATTGACAAAGAAGATGATGAAGTTATAGAGTTCGAGGATGGTGTGACGTGAGGCTGAAGGGAGTCTAACTTAAAGACTCTCACAAAAACAAAAGTGCTTCCCGGGAGACAACTTAGACAATTTTTATTTATTTTTATCGAGTCTGTCTTCCCATACATCAATACGGCATATCCGCTCCATACCATACGGCGTATTGAATGTCTGGAGGTTATCAGTCCTTTATTTTTCTGCATTTAAAACTTTATTGTCAGATCTGTCTATACGGCGTATTCATGCACATGATACGGTGTATTTGGCAGACTGACTCGTATTGATACTTTATACAGGTCTTTCTATACGGCGTATCCTGGTTTTTGGATACGGCGTATTGACTGCCTGTATAGTTTATTGTTTTTATTTTTTAATTAACCGTAAGATACCCGAGATAGGATTTTGCATGTTTTTCCTATATTTTGCACAAGACCTCTCTAGAAAAGAAATCGACAAAGTTGGTGAAGTATCAATAAATCTAGAATTCTTGCTCATAAACTCAACTTAGAGAATCTACCGAGCAAAACATCAGGGGAGTTTCTCATTGTAATTCTTTTAATTTCTTGTTTTTAATGTTTTATCTATACAACGAGGACGTTGTATAATTTAAGTGGGGGGATGGGAATTAGAATGTTACTTGTCCTATTTTTTACATTAAAATGCTTAAATTATGCTCAAATTTAAAAAATTTCAAGCATAATTTTGGGAAATTACTAGTTACATAACCTGCACACATAACCCTTATTAGATATTGTGAGGATTCAGCCTTATCCGTTTCTAAATGTTTACCCAAATCCCACAAAAATATTAAATGCGATCGGTGTGTTGTAGACTTTAAAACTTAGTATGGTATATTATTCGAGACACAATAATGATTACTATAGATTTAGATGGAGTAAACTTGTTTAAATTGGTAAATTTCTAGGATTACACCAAAAAGCCTTTGTATGATGTTTTTATTAACTAACTACACTGGTTAGTTAACCTTCGTATAAACCCTTTATTTACTCTCATTTTAAGAGTAAGATACTCCTAGAAAAACCAGTAGAGCTAATCCTTTAGGATAACACCAACTATTTGTTTTGTTACACCTTACCCTACCCTGTTAGATTAAGTCCATTTATCAGTTGCTAGTTGCTTAAAGTGTAAAGTATGTATTTCTTGTGTCTTGTGTCATTTTTGTGGAAAACTAGAAGGGGTTTTTAATAGTTTACTGCTTTAATTTAAGGTTTTAAGGTGTTTATAAAAATTCTAGATTCGATTTTATGTGAATTCAATACTTGCACATTATAAATAATATGCTTATCTAAACAATCCTAAAAGACAAATAATGTAAGACAAGAGATAAGAGTAAGAACAATCAAACCACAACGCGAGGATTTATAGTGGTTCAGTAACGAAGCACCTCTTCGCCCTACTCCACTCCCCGAGCACCAAACTCGAGAGTTTTCTTCAGTATGTCAACAAACTCCCTTAAGGTGGAGAAAACCGTACACAACGTTGCTTACACCGAATTTATGACACAAAGCTAATGCGAGTTCTCATTCTTATCCTAGAACCGATATATCATAACACGACTTCACTACTTGTTCACGACTTCACAACTTAACGACTTCTTCACAACTTTAAGACTTCTTCACAACTTCAAGACTTCACTTCACCACACTACTTAGATCACAACTATCTAACACTACTTGGTAAGATCACCACGATCTAACTATACTTACAAAGATCGCCAAGATCTAGCTACTACACACAAATACAAGATATACAATTGATTTACAAGTTATGGTATGGATGCAATAAGATTGTAACAACACACAAATGTGTAATACTTCTTCACTTGATGATGGAAGTATTCTTCTCTTGCACTTGAGGAATTGAGCTTGGATTACTTAGAACAAAGCCTTTATGGATTAAATGTCAAAGGATTTTAGTGGATGTGTGGGCTGTTTTCGACAGAAGAAATGACGTGCAAAAGGTGAGAAAATAATGAGGAAAAGTCCAATATTTATAGGACAAACTGGAGGAGCGTTAGTCTATGGGCGGTCCCCTTAAATAGGTGGGCGGTCCCTTTAAAATTAAAGGGGCCGCCCATGTATTTAAGGGGGCCTCCCCATAGACTAACGCTCCTCCAGTTTGTCCTATAAATATTGGACTTTTCCTCATTATTTTCTCACCTTTTGCACTCATTCTTTCTGTTCTAAAACAGCCCACACATCTCACTAAAATCCTTTGATCATTTAATCATAAAGCTTTGTTTCTAAGTAATCCAAGCTTAATTTCGTTCAAGTGCAAGAGAAGAATACTTCCATCATCAAGTGAAGAAGTGTTACACCTTTGTGTGTTGTTTACAATCTTATTGCATCCATACTAACTTGTAAATCAATTGTATCTCTTGTATTTGTGTGTAGTAGCTAGATTCTTGCGCAGATCTTTGTAAGTATAGTTAGATCGTGGTGATTTATCCAAGTAGGGTTAGATAGTTATGATCTAAGTAGTGTGGTGAAGTGAAGTCTTGAAGTTGTGAAGAAGTCTTAAAGTTGCAAAGAAGTCATTAAGTTGTGAAGTCGTGAACAAGTAGTGAAGTCGTGTTATGATATATCGGTTCTAGATAAGATTAGAACTCGACATTTAGCTTTGTGTCATAAATTCGGTGTAAGCAACGTTGTGTACGATTTTCTCCACCTTAAGGGAGTTTGTTGACATAGTGAAGAAAAAAAAGAAATAAAACCCTCTCAAGTTTGGGTGCTCGGGGTGTGAAGTAGGGCGAAGAGGTGCTTCGCTACCGAACCACTATAAATCCTCGCGTTGTGGTTTGATTGATCTTACTCTTATCTCTTGCCTTATATTATTTTTTTAATTGTTTAGAAAAGCATATTGTTTATATTGTGCATGTATTGAATTCACATCAAGTCGAATCTGGAATTTTTACAAACACCTTAAAACCTTAAATTAAAAAGCGGTAAACTATTCAACCCCCCCCCCTTCTAGTTTTCACAAAAATGACACAAGACACAAGAAATACGTACTTTACACTTTAAGCAACTAGGAACTGATAAATGGACTTAATCTAACAGGGTAGGCTAAGATGTAACAAAACAAATAGTTGGTGTTATCCTAAAGGATTGGCTCTACTGGTTTTTCTAGGGGTATTTTTATCTTAAAATGGTGTAAATAAGGGTTTATACAGGGGTTAGACTAAACGGTTGTAGTTAGTTAATAAAAAACATCATTTAAAATAAATTATTTTTTTTTTTTTTAAAGGGCTTTTTGGTGTAATCCTAGAAATTTACCAATTTAAACAAGTTACTCCATCTAAATCTATAGTTATCATTATTGTGGTCTCGAATAGATATACCAAACTAAGTTTTAAAGTCTACAACATCACCGACACATTTATATTTTTGTGGGATTTGGGTAAACATTTGGAAACGGATAGGGCTGAATCCTCACAATATTTAATAAGGGTTATATGTGCATGTTATGTAACTGGTAATTTCACAAAATTATGCTTGAAAAAAAATTTAAAATTTGAGCATAATTTAAGCATTTTAATGCGAAAAATAGGACATGTAACGTTCTAATTACCATCCCCTCATTTAAATTATACAATGTCCTAAGTTTTTATAGTTAAAAACATTAAAAACGGGTAATTTAAATAATTAGAACGAGAAACTCCCTGATGTTTGCTTGTAGATTCTCCCCAGTTAAGTTTTATGAGCAAGAATTCCAGATGATAGATACTTCGCCAACGTTGTCGATTTCTTTTCCAGCGAGGTCCTGTGCAAAATATAGGAAAAACATGCAAAATCCTATCTCGGGTATCCTACGGTTAATAAAAAATAAAAACAATAAACTGTACTGGCAGTCAATACGCCGTACCCAAAAACTAGGATACGCCGTATAGAACGACCTGTGATAAAAAGTATAATAGATCGTCAGTCTGCCAAAATACGACGTCATCATGTGCATGAATACGCGTAGAAGAAGGACTCTGACGATAAAGTTTAAATGCCAGAAAACTAAGGACTGATAACGTTCCGACATTCAATACGCCAAACGGTATGGAGCGGATACGCCGTATTGATGTCTGGGAAGACAGACTTGATAAAAATAAATAAAAATTGTTCGGGTTGTCTCCCGGAAAGCACTTTTGTTTTTATGAGAGTCTTTAAGTTAGACTCCCTTCAGCCTCACCCTACACATTCCTCGAACCTCTATAACTTCATCATCCTCTTTGTCAATGTTACCTTCGTAATATTTCATCAATCGTTGTCCATTGACTTTGAAGCTAAACCTATCCATGTCAATTATTTCTATAGCCCCATATGGATATACCTTTTTAATAATGTTGAGACCGCTCCATTTCGACTTTAGTTTTTCTAGGGTACATCTTCAGACGAGAATTATAAAGTAGCACTTTGTCGCTTACCTTAAATTCTCTATCACCACGGAGTCTAGAATCATGCCATTTATTAGGCTGTTCTTTGTAAATTCTAGTATTCTTATAAGCACCATCTCTTAACTCGGCTAACTCATTAAGCTGCATAAGATGACTTTTGCGAGCAAGCGTTAAATCCATATTACATTGTTTCAATGCTCAATGTACCTTATACTCGATCTCTACGGGTAAATGACATGTCTTCCCATAAACTAGTCTGAAAGGTGTACACCTTGTCGGTGTTTTGTAGGCTGTGTCCCTAAATGCCCACAATGCATCGTTAAGTTTTTCTGTCCAATCTTTTGGATTGTACCCCACTGATCTCTCTAGAATATGCTTAATAGCCCTGTTAGTAACTTCAGTTTGTCCATTAGATTGAGGGTGATTTGTCATGGATAATTTGTGAGTCACACCATATCTTTGTAAAGCTTTTTCAAGCTAGGAATTACAAAAATGTGTCCCTCTATCACTAATCAAAGCTTTAGGAACTCCAAACCTAGCAAATAAACTTCTTAACAACTTAACCACAACACGCGCATCATTCATAGGTAATGCTTGAGCTTCGACCCATTTGGACACATAATCGACAGCTACTAATATGTATTTATTACCTCTAGATTGGGGAAATGGTCCCATAAAATCTAATCCCCAAACATTAAAGACTTCGCATACCTGAATGTTATTTTGAGGTATTTCATTCCTTGAAGATATGTTTCTCGATCTTTAACATGCATCACATCGTCTTACATACTCATTAGCATCCTTAAAGACACTAGGCCAATAAAATCCAGAATCATAAACCTTCTTTGTGGTAACATTAACACTATGATGCCCACCAGTAGGTCCCGAATGACAATGTGCCAGAATCTCAAGGGTTTCACTTCTAGCCACACATCTTCTCATTATATTATCCGCGCGATAGTTTAAATGCATAAGGTTCTTCCCAAAAGTAAGTCTTGACTTGCGAGAAAAACCTCTTTCTTTTTTCGAAGGTCCAATTTGGGGGAACAACCTTTTCAACAATATAATTAACGAACTCTGTTACCATGGCTCCTCGTATTTAAACTTGGATCTAAACACCATTAAATGCCGTCGGGGAATTCATCAGCAATTACCTCTCAGTCTATACTCCATGTGTAGATTCTCTAACTAGTTATTTAAAATTGATTTGCGGCCAAGTTTTCTGCTCCTTTTTATCTTTGGTTTTTTATTCGAGTTGGTCCACTGTCAAGATTACCCTCATCGTCTCCTTACCCTAAGTGTTATCTTTTTATTAATCACATCGATCATGGCACGGGCGATGGCCAAAAAAAGGTTTCCATAAAATTATCAGAATTCTAGAGTCTTTGGGGCATATTATCCAAGATAAACAAAATTCATGGAGCGAGCGACAAAGTTTTATCCACTTAATAAGAACATTATTGACTTATTCCTTGGGTATTGGATCGATCCTATCGGCTAGTTTCTAAGCTAATTTGAGTTGGTTTTGGTTTCCTAACCCTAACTTTTGATAAATCTCATAGGGGCATCATAAACCTTAACTCGCTATAGATCTGCTTAATGCATTATTTAGGTTTGCCAAATTACTAAATTGACAAGGGATAGTGAAACGTTACTGGGGCCTTTTTTATTGCTCAGGCAGTTTGTTAAGCAAAGAAGGTATGAGCACCTTTCATTCATTGTCACAATACAAGCTTCTTCAAGTCTGGATTTATTCGTCAGTAAACTCTTCAGATATTTAGCGTATTTTGGCATTTGCACTAAGGCTTCGATAAACAGAATGTTAATATGGAGTTGTTTTAGATTCTTTAAAAACTTCCGCTGTTGTGCTTCTTCTTTTTCCTTTGTCGACCGGTTTAGGAAAGGGATAGATGACTGTTGTGGTTTTACCATGGTTGAGTAGTTCTTTCAGGAGTACCCGAAGATTTATTTTCCACACCATCATCATGCGAATTTTCCTGCACATCTTGTTCAAATCTGAGAGGTTCGATCTTGTTGGTTCCAGTTTCAATAATTTCTATACTAAGGGTGGCTTTAGACGTCATCTTTCCTCCCCTAGTTGTCACTCTTTTGACTTTGTTTTTTAGAATCAAACATTACCCATAACCTTTGACAATTCGTTTACTCAATTTCAATCACTCAATTAAGTTGCTTCTGTAACATTCACGTTTTTAACATTCTGTTACGTCAATAAATATTCAACTATTTATTTTAAACTTCTACGCGTTTGCTTTTAATTTTAATCGTTAAGTTAAATCGCGTAAACTAAAAATCAACAACCAATATAAACGGATATCAAACAATTAAATATTTACATCAAGCAAGTGTTAGATAATTATTTAGAGGATAGTTATTAACTTTGCACATTTTATTTTTATTGGATACGTAAAATGTTTACGTTTCGCGACAAAATACGTTTAGACATTTCCTCGGGGGGGGGAAGGAACCACCAAAACTCATCTACGCTTCAACAAATACCCACAATTATACCCAATACTCAAAATTTATACCAATTCCTTATTTATAAGTATATATGGCCGGATATAGGGATAAATACACAAGAAAGATATTTATTTTAACTTGTTCTAAATATCACACATGTTGTATAAGCTTTCAAGCAAACTCTCTTACACCATACCTCACAACTATTCTTTACACACGCAAACTTCATACCATTTCTTACACAAGGCCCATCTCTTTTTTCCTAATTATATGGATCTTTGTTCTAGGATATTATAGTATTTATGTGATCTATCTAGCATTTTACTTGTTCTTTTCACTTAGCAAAAGTCTATTAAAATCCTCTCCCTTTTTTTGTGCCATATAACCTTAGGCCCCAAACACAAAACATTAACACAATCCATAAAATTTTAGTTACTACATATACCAAGTGTTCTAGCACATATGTAAGGTATTACAAGGAGGTTTGAAGGTTTAGTTTAGAGTGTAAAAGGGTTAAGCAAGCAAAGATCAAGATTAGGGTTTCTTTAGATTTAGGGTTTTCTAAGTATTGGATGCTTGGGTATAATATCTAAACTAGGGTTTAGATCTTGTTGTTCACCACCATACATCATATTAAGGTTATCTAAAAACCTTATTCTCTTTACATTTGTAATTTTATGCATATATAATGTTTGTATAGTTAATCACCATCTAGGAAACTTATTAACAAGTAAAATGGATTTTACACTTGTTTATGGTTTGATGAACTTTTTCATATGCTATATTGATGTTGAGGACATGTTATAATGGGAGTATAATTATTATTCAAGTGTTGGTTTACCTATAAAAAGTATATATAAGTTAGTGATTTAAAAAGTTACTTATTTAAGATTATAAGTAAAGTGTAGTTGTGAGATCTGTTTCATGGACAATATTGGATAAGTAATAAGTAATGGACTAAAGGGCCTATACAATGAGACGATGTGATAGATTGTGTTGTTAGATGACTTGTAACAAGTGTACTAAGCTAAAAACATATAAAAACAAGTTTAAACACATTTTATGTAAAAAAGTTCAAGGGTATGATCAAATTTGAAAAATAATGTATTTATTGTATATTTTTATAAAATGCTACATGTTATAATGATCGTAGGCATGTAGAGAACTCAAAAAACTAATTTATAACGAATGAGATACGACATTTGCAAATTATACGATAATAAACGCTTTTATAAAAGAAATTTTATAAAAATTAGAAAATTCACCTCTTGACATAAATGATTTGGTTTTTTTTCTCAGAATAGTAACATAATTTTTAGGATTCAAAACATTAAGAATCATAATTTTTTGATTCAATAAGGAAGGAGTTATGGCTTTTCATGTTTGCGATTATTAAAGTTTATAAAATAATTTTATTAAACTATGAAGAGTAATAATTACTATTCTTCTCGATACATTTTTTTGAAAAATACATTAGTTTCGATAAAACTTTTAATTACAAAGACGTGCTCAAAAGAATCACTAAAATCAGAGTTAAACCGAATAAGATATGACTTTTATGAGGTTTACGATAATTAAATTTATTTATTAAAAAAGTGTATGAATAGTAAAAAGTACTTTTCACCATGGGTTGAAAATATGAAAATGAAATATTTTGATATCCCATCTTAATACGTAAGCGTAGACATAAGAAACGTACGAAACGGACTTAAAACGAGAAAGTTACGCCGTTTTTACTAAAAAGATATTTATAAACGTTATTACTTTATAAATATGATTTCACAAATACAATTAGATGGTGATATAGCTATATAGAACTATATATGGTCTTAGTTATTCAAAGTACTTACTACTCATACGACCTGTAATTAATTAGGTTGCATTCGGGCGTATTCGTGACGTATTTTCTGTTAGTGATTTGAATTATCAATTCACTCACTCAAGGTGAGTTTATAGCCCCACGTTTTACTTGTTTTGCATATAATTTACAACTTTTAGGGTGAGAACATGCTTTCTGTACCCAAATTCTATTTACATGAATTGGTTTGAATTTATTACATGTGCATTTACAATTCGTTTTACAAACTGGTCTACATACTCAATTACTTATTTTGGGATGAAATACATTGCTTGTTTCACTTTATTTTTGGAAAAAACAATGACATTACTTATTATACCAAAATGATTACGGATGAGCTTAAGTGGATTGAACTGTTAATTACTCGGAGGGTAAGCGCGAATGTTATTAAATAGATCTATTCGGGCGTGACTGCCCCGTTTTGGTGATTAGCTATCACCGGGCAAACGAACATTATAGCATGTTGGAACACAACATTTACACGAACACGAACAATTATGGTTCATGCACTTAATAATAGTGGCATTATATTGAGGTCTAGCAACAGTTTCATGAAATGTAGATTAATCATATTCATTGTTGTTATACAACGCAGATTAATTACGTATTGCCTTGAATAAAGTGCAAAAAATAATACTTTGAACAAATAAAAAAGAAAAATGGGGGGTTAACTATACAAACGTTTTTAGGACTATTTGGGGATTGAAATGCTCATGCATATTTTACAACTCTTTAGTTTTAAAAACATTCCTACTCTGTTTTTTGTGATATTTAGGCCTGAAAATGGTCATGCATTACTTTATTAAAAAACTCTTTGATTTACAAAACATTTTATACATACATTTTGGGGTACATACAAGGATTGAAACAGTCATAACATACTTTACAAAACTTTGGTTCAAACATCTTATATTAAAACAAACCTATGAACTCACCAACTTTATGTTGACGCTTTTTAAGCATGTTTTTCTCAGGTAAATTAGATGTTTGGCTTAAAGCAGGCAAACAAGCAATTTTGAAAGTCTTTATGATTTGTTCTTTGCATAACTGAACTAAACAAACCATGTTCTTCCAAATTCTTTGTCATTCTTCTTGTTTGAGGTGCTTGAAATTCAGTCTCCAATAATTTGTTCAATTGGATGATCTTTGTGTACTCTTGTAGTTGGAATAGGACTGCAGGCATAAATGCATCCAAAATTTTCATGTCAGCCTCTGCACCAACATCTTTATCTTCATCTGAATAGACAATATCTTCCAAAGCAGGCATATTTGGATCGTCTGGAAGTTCAATTCTTGATTTTCCACCAACAGCATTAACTTCATTTGTGCTAGCAGCATTAACATTGTTAGTGTTGTTAACATTCTTCTTCCTTTTATTGATCACTGACATTACTATCTTACTTGAATCTTTCACCTTCCTTCTCCTGGTTCTTTAGTAATCTTCTTTTCATCATCTCTTGAAGGTTTGAATCAACAGCAGGAGAACTCTTTGAAGCTATTGAGGAGAATGGTGAATCAGCCGTCCATCATGGTAGAAGATGGTAATCTTATGCCAGTATGTCTTCATTCTAGTTTACCCCTTTCCAATCCTCACTATGCTTTTGTACTTGCATTACCATTAGACTGATTTTCCTATAACAACTGACTTATAATTCATTAACGTTGTTAGTGCATCAATATCAAAAGCTAATTTGGTCCACTTCATGCAATATTAGGTGTATTCTCACTAAACTTGCATGCAGGGTTCTCTTTCAACTATCTAGTTCTAATGTAAACTACTTCTAATGCTTTACTATTGATTGAGTACCCAACAAAGAATCCCTTCTCAACCTTACCATCAAACTTACCTAAGTTATCTATGGTATTGAGGATCCTATAACAAGAACCCAAATGGTCTCAATAAAGTCTAAAGATGGTTTTTACCATAGAAAAAGTTCATAGGGGGTTCTGTTATGAGGGCTTAGTAACTATTACCTTTATTTTGCACATAGCAAGCAGTATTAACTGCTTCAGCCCAAAAAGTAGTAGGTAGCTTAGAATCAGCTAGCATTGTCCTAGCAGCCTCAATTAGTGTTCTATTTTTCCTCTCAGCTACTCCATTTGGTGAGGAGTTGTCTAGTAACACTAAATTCTCTCAACTCTTTTTCTCTCAAAAACTGATTCAATCTCCTCATTCTTGAACTCAGTTCCATTGTTCACACCTAATTTACTTAACCCTTTGTCTATTCGATTTTCTACTATAGTTATAAAGGACTTAAGTAGGCACCTAGTTTTATCTTTAGTCGCTAGAAAGAAAAACCCAACCTAAACATACTATTATTCATATGTGACAACTAGGCAATACATCTTTTTCATTAAGCTTTTTACAAATGTTGGACCAAACAAATCCATGTGCAACATATGTAAAGGTTGGCTGATTGAACTTACTGTTTTGGACTTACAAGAAGCTCTATGTTGCTTTCCCTTTTGACAAGCAACACAGGTTTGATGAATTTCAAAAAGTTTTGAAGGTAAACCTCTTACAAGATTTCCCTTAACTAGTTTATTCATAGTTTTGAAATTTATGTGTTCAAGCCTTCTATGCCAAAGTTCAAAGTCATCAGATGTGGATTTTGCTAAGGATACAAGTTATACCTGTCCTTAAGGAACAATATTCTTTGGAATCAACACTATAATATTGTTCTTTTAGGTACTATAAGTAAAAAACTTGGTTTTCATCAGTTAATTTAAGTTTGGAGTAAAAACCATAATTCAGTGTCATTAAAAGAGAACTTGTATTCTTTTTGTCACACATTTGTGAGACACTAAAGAGGTTAAACTTTAACTCTTTTACAAAATACACATTCTCAAAATCTAAATTACCAGTTTTGATTGTACCTCTGCCTGTGATTTTCCTCCTTGGGGTTACTCTAAATGGCAACATTATTCCTCCATCTAATCTTCTTCATAGTCTATAAGATAGGACATGTTCCCTGTTAGTGCCTTGAGCATCCACTATCAATCACTCCTTTCTCCTTTATCTATTGTGGATTGCCTGCAATTAGTTAAGAAAAATCAATTCTTTTAGGGACCCAAGCCATCACTGACTTAGATCTGCCTTGTGCATCAACATAATCAAACATCTTTAGGGTGATTGATGCACTGTTGTGTTTAGAAACATGGTCTAAAACTTTAGTCTTTGGTTTCCAAACCCAACAAGCTGAGGCCTTAACAACATTAACATTATTTCCCTTAACATCATTAACTACTTCTTTTGGCCTAGCAGCATTAACTACTTCTTTTAGCCTAGCAGTATTAAATTTTTTATCCTTAACAGTATTAACCCTCTGATTAAAATTATTATTTTTAAATGATGTATTCTTATGAATGAGCCACTTAACAGTTGAATGTGCTGATTTGGAAAGATTTATCATTGGTTTAGCACTATTCACTGTTATTTTTAGGTGAGCGGTATTAACTTGTCTGGCAGTATTAAGTGATACTAGGCTAGACTTCATTAGACTGCTCTTGGAATCATGTTCTTTTTAGGGCAGGGGTGAGTCTTTTTGGCAAAATTATGATGATTCACCCTTTTAGCATTGTTCCAAATAGGTTTGTATTTTAAAACTATTTTTGATTCACCTTTTTATAATTTACCTACAAGTGATCAAAACTTCCACATACATAACAAGCTTTATTAAACATCTAAAAATTACTTCCTAATCTTTGAGACATCATATTATTCCAGTTTCTTTGATTGCCTCTAGGAGTATGAATGTTTTGCCTATTTTGCTCAACTTGTTTAGCAGTTTTCTTTGCAGTTTTTTCTTTTGGTTTAACAAACTCTATCTTACCAAAACTAGGCTTAACTGTTTCCTTTTCAATCTTAGCCTGAGGCACATCTTCTTCCTCACTTTTAGACACCCAATCCTCAATAAATGGAGCACCGTTACTCTTTTTAACTACTTTAGGATTTGCTTCACTAGCCTTAGCTTCACTTTTCTCAACTATAGGCTTAATAACAATAGGCTCACTTATAAACTCTTCTAAATCAGAGAATGACAAATTAGGTTTTAGAGGCATAAATTTTCCTATATAGGGAGGTAGAACAGCATTATACCTTAAACTTGTTTTGCACTTATCAACTATCTGATAGTCTATTAGTTTGCTTAAGTTTTTAGATGAATTCTTAAATTTTTCTACTGTTAGCTGAATTTCATCTTTTTGTTTTTGAGCCAGTTCCAACTTCCTTCTAAGCTCTGTAATGGCTACTTCTCTTAAATGAATCACACATTTTAAGACCTTGATATCTTCCTCATAAACAGACTCATTTTTCTTATAAACTAGAAGTCTTGCTTCTACAGACTTTAAACCAGTTTTATAAGCAATAGCATTTAACTTAGATGTCCTTAAGTCTTTTAACAGTTGTTCATTTTGTTCTTTAAGAATTTTAACATTTTCCAAACAAGATGATGAACAGTTTGAATCAGTAGATACCTCAGAGTTAGAACTTGTAAAAGAGTAAGCCATGAGTGCAAAGTTAGTTGGACCTTCTTCTGATTGATCACTCAGATCATAACCAGAACCATCACAAGACACCAAAGCATTATAAGTAGTTGTCTCCACTGGCACAACCCTTCTTGTGTTCTCTTTATTCCTGTTTTCTTGGTTCCTTGGAGCCCTACACTCTCTTACAAAGTGTTTTCCCTTTATGTGGGCGAGTGGTTAACCACTCCACCTTGGAAGATTAAACCAATGGTTTCTCTAGTATATTCACAGAAAACTTACTTCCAGTGTTCTTTAAGAATCTCCTTGCCCTCATTGTTAGCATAGCCATCTGCCACCTTAAATCCATCTCTTCTAAATCATCAGGATTAATTTGTTGCAAGTCCTCATTGTCAAGTTGTGGACTGTTTGGTTGACTTGCAAAGAAAGCACAAATGACAACATCACTCAAGTTGTCAATTGTTGTTGAGTTAATAGTAGTAGCTTGAGTGCTAGTAGTTGTAGCACCATGAGCCGTATTAACTGCTCCATTGTGTGTACAACAGGTGCTGTATTGGAGGACATAAAAGGCTACGTTTTGTGTGTTTATGCTTGAGCTTGATGTCCCTTTGACCTCTGGTTCATAGATATTTAGGTTGTTGTAAAGATCATCCAAGCTTAATATATCTATCTCAGGCTTGTTCCTCCATACAATGGTATGTGTGTTCCATTCTGGTGACAGACTTTTTAAGAACTTCTGATTCACATCTTCTTGTGAGATACAATTTGAGCATAATTTAAGCATTTTAGTGTGAAAAATAGGACAAGTAAACATTCTAATTCCATCCCCCACTTGAATTATACAACGTCCTCGTTGTATATATAAAACATTAAATACGGGAATTTAAAAAGAATTAGAATGAGAAACTCCCCTGATATTTGCTCGGTAGATTCTCCAAGTTGCGTTTATGAGCAAGATTGTGTGCTGAAAAAGCGTCTGAATCCTAGCACGAACAACACACACATAGAATTCCAGAAAATATGCATTCCACCAACTTCGTCGATATTTCTTTCACGAGGTCCTGTATAGAATATAAGAAAAACATGTGCATTCCTATCTTGGTACCTACGGTTAATTTAAACTAAACTAAACAAACTAATTACGGGTCAGTCTGGTGGATACGGCGTATCAGTTTAGTGAATACGCCGTATTCCAAATCTGACAATAATGTTTTTAAAGTGCAATAAAAATAAAGACTGATAACGTCCAGACAATCAATACGCCGTATGGTATGGAGCGGATACGCCGTTGTTGATCCCACTTGAATGGATCTTGATATCCTTAGCTTGTGTAAGGTTTAGTTATGCAAGATAAATCCTACACAACTATGATAGAAACTTTGTAATATATATCAAAGATTATACGGAATCTAATCTTTGATCAATAAGAAGAATATGTAATAGAACAGTAATTCTAATGATCATACAGATTAACAAACAAAGCTTTAATATATTAATACGAATATTCTAACTAGTATTAGGGTTACAAAACCTTGAAGCTATAACGATATCAAAACAAAAAATTTCTAGATTGTGATTTTTTATGTCTAACTCTATGACAACTAAAGACCTTAGAGTTAAAAATAAATTAACTCCCCCTCAAATTATTATCCGTTAAGTTAAAACGTTTTTCATATAATCACCGTGACCTGTTGAAGATAATTCAAAAACACATTCTCCCCCTCGAACAAAGACCCGTA
>BQNB010014068.1:0-75888 GCA_026074375.1 Tanacetum coccineum | reverse complement strand
GCTTTAAGCTAGCTAGTTAGTTTTTGATCCAAGCTTGTCTAAGCTTGGAATTTGGTTGCTAAGTGATAAGACACACTCAACTAGAGTATGTATTGCAGTCTTGACCTATTTGGTCATCTGCAAAAATTGGTTTTATCCCATTTACCAAGTGCATCAACAGGAACTATTGCAGTTCCTACTGCTGACCTTTGTGATCAAATTTAGGCTAGTTTAATTAGGTTTTAGCTTCTAGTAATCAGTAGGATCATAGTTTACATATTAATTAAGGTAGATTTAAACTAGCTTTTAAATTTCTAGCTTAATATCTAGGGCTAATTAGCTTTTAAATTTCATAAAAATTCTTTAAAAAAACCCAAAAACAGTAGTAAGTCATTTTTAGTTTCTAACTTTAGAATTTTAGCTTATAGGTTTAGTTTTTATGAATTAAATTTGTAGCTTATATGTTGATTGTTAAGTTTTCATAAGCTCAGCTTCTCTAGTAGCTTTTTTGTGCTTTCTAGCCTATTTAGTTTTTGTGCTTAAAAGAGAATTTTTAGAGTTTGTGCCTTTAATCTTTAATGTCAATTAGCTTTCAGTGTTTTCAGTTTAAGTAGCTTATCAAAATTAGCTTCTAGTTATCATTAGTTTTCTAAATTAGCTTTTGGTTTTAAAAATAGTGCTTATTTGAGGGCTGTGTGCTTATTTTAGTAAATTCAGTTTTTAAGCTTCCAAAAGCCTACTTCATGTAACAGCCCATTTCACAAGCTCTTTTTAATAAGCTCTTGTTGCTTTAAGCTCTTTTGAAAGGCATTTTCTAGTAGAATTTAAGCCAAGTTTTTAGGAAAACCAAGTTTCACTTCATAGGGTGCTTATTTGCTAGCTTAATTTTAAGCTCAAAGTGTCCTTAAGGACTGTTTGGTAATTGATTTTAAGACTAGGCTTATTTAGTTTTCTAGCTTATTACTTGCTTATTTTTAGTTCTATTTAGCTCATTAGCTTAGGTTTAGCTTATTATAGCTTATTTAGTCTTAATTTTAGCTTATTAAGGTTTCTAGCTTATTTAGTTTAAGAAAAAGCCAAAAAAGTTAGCTAAGTAGTTTATGTCAAGTTGTCAGCTAATTTCTAGCTTATTTAGGGCTTTTCAATAAAAGTTGCTTTAATTAAAAATGCTTATTTTTAGGTGCTTAATAACTTTGCTTTTATAAGTTTTTGAAAATAAAAAAAAGGGGAAAGTGGAAGTCGGGGGTGAGCAAGACTCGAACCCCCGACCTCAACATTCTCAACCCTTTATAACACCACAACACACTCACTACCACTGCGCCCTTGGGTCTTTTTCATTATTCTCTTACACAATTTAATCTTTATACACATTTAGTCCTTATAAGCCTTATAAGCTGTTATAGCTTATTTCGTGGCTTATTCATTAAGCTGTGACATCGAGCTTATTTTTCCTAGGTTTCATTTAGTATAAGCTATTTTCTGTAATTTTTCTAGAATTTTTCTAGTTCATTTAGTATTTTTAAACATTTATTTTCATTAAAAACTTTAAAAAATCATAAAAAATAGAAAAATAATCAACAAATATTAATCTTTTTTTAGAAAATTTTCTTTTATCATAAAGTTCATAGGAAAATTAGTTTTGCTTTCATAGGGTCTAATTTGCAAAATTTCCATTTTTAAAGAACGGGATTTGTTCCCGTTTTCGTTTTTTGTTTTTTAAGGCTCATTTCAACTCTGTTTTTGTTCTAGTTTTCTTTAAATTTACTTTTTAGCCAAATAGAGTCCATTTAAAAAGAAAATTTTAAGTTAGGTTTATTTTTAGAAATTTAGGGTTTTTGACCTCCGTTTAGGGGTCCCGTTTTGCGTTTTTAGTTAAAATTTGGTTTCCCGTTATTTGTCCTCATGCTTAATTGTTATAATTTGTTTATTTTAATTTTTAAAAGTAGATAATCAAACCTATCTTTGTTTCCAATTCAAATCATTGTCCGAACATCAAACGTGGTTTCAATTTCACAAATCGTTGAGGGATAACGACCCGGGAATCACACTTCCCGGTTTATATACGTATTATATTATATATATTTGTGAATACTTTCCTTTTTACCTTTGTCCTCAAGGTTAATTTGGTAATTTTCTATCATATTATATATTTTATTATTACGTATATATAGATTCCAGTGAATCAGTAGTTTCGACGTTGTCATTGGTATGGACTGGTTGTCCAAGTATCACGCCAAAATTCTCTGTGACGAGAAAGTCGTTCACATTCCTATCAATGGTGAAACTCTAATCATTCGAGGTGATCAAAGTAAAACTCGACTAAATCTTATATCCTATATAAAAACCAAAAGGTATATATCCCGAGGTTGTCAAGTTTTCATGATCCAAGTAATGGAAAAGAAATCAGACGAGAAAAGACTAGAAGATATCCCCGTAGTCAAAGAATTTTCAGATGTTTTCTTGAAGATCTACCTGGTCTTCCTCCCGTTCGCCAAGTAGAGTTCCAAATCGACTTAATCCCTAGAGCAGCGCCTGTAGCTCGAACACCTTATAGATTGGCTCCTTTAGAAATGCAGGAGTTATCTAACCAGCTTCAAGAACTAGCAGACCGAGGTTTTATTCGACCAAGTACATTGCCTTGGGGAGCTCCTGTTTTATTTGTTAAAAAGAAAGACGGATCTTTTAGAATGTGCATCGATTACCGAGAGTTGAATAAACTTACCATAAAGAATCGTCCATCCAAGTGTTTCACCATTGCATCAAAGATATATTTAGATACATTGAACTTCTGATTAGTTGCCAAGCATATGTGTTAGGATTAAAAATATGGTGTCTATATGGAAATTACACTAGTTTAGGTTTAAGTTAAAACACAAGGACTAAAAGTGTAATTAGTCCAAAGTGTCCTTGTGTTTTACCTATAAATACTCTCCTCTAATCAACATTAGAGGATGAAGCTCACATTTTATATTCTCCTTTCTTTTTACATTTTAATAAAATTTGAAAATTAAATAAAGCTCTCTCATCTCCATTATGGCTTATTCTTATTTTGAGCTTCCCCAACCTCCCGAGATCGTGAATCGAGATTTCTCACAAGTGGTATCAGAGCTGCAGGAGCGATTCGTGATGTTTTAGTGCTTATTCGGTTTAGCTTATTCTGGCTTATTTCTGCTTATTCAGTTCTGATTATCGGTCTAACAGCTTATTTGAGCTTATTTCAGTCCAAGATTCAGTTCGTATGGTTTATTCAGCATATTCAGATCTGATGTGGTTTATTCAGCAGTTTAGTATTTCATTACGTTTACAGCTTATTACACAGTTTAGCAGTTTCGTAGCTTATTTTTGATAGTGTTTGATTTGATCGAGTTTGGCTGCTTACGGTTTTATCGTAAGATTTGTCCAAATTCGATCAGATTCAATCATAAGATGTGCTAAAACTGCTTATTTTACAATTTCGGAACTGGAAACATCAAAATCAGAAGTCAAACTCGAAAGCTTTAGTCAAACTCGGTATTTTAACTACTTCTTTTGAGTTTCAGACTTGTTCCGAAAGTGGTTCCGAAAATGGTTCCGAAATTGTTTTTTTTATCTAGAATGGAAAAGAAAAGAAAGTAGATAACAGATCTATATAACAAGTTTACAACAAACTCAACTGCTACAACAAACCAATATTCACAGCTACACCGAGTTCACTGAAAATGAGTTACCGAGTTAACTCAGCAAACTTGGTAAAGACCCTCTCTAGTCATACTCCTATCACAATCAACAACACATATCTAAACTATCATATATCCCTTTCTTACAACTCATACCCATCTCCATCATATCCATACTCTAAACCGAAAGAAAACCAAACTCATAAATGAAAAAGATTGATATGATGACCTCAGATTTTCCTTTCATTCGTGTTACATAAATAACCATCGTGTCCTTAACAGAACATCCATACAAAAGGATATCATCACAAGTCTATGATAAGAACAACATCTTTCTGGTTCAATATACAAAAAATAAAGAGAAAGACATATAACAACTTGTGTTATATTCTTTTCTTTGGATTCGTTCACAAACGTAAATACAAAAACATAATGCAATAACCTACTCGAGACCCTATCATGGATCTATATGCTGAAGTCTTCTTGTGCGTTCAAACAACAAGGATGATACAGAAAAAGCTCGTGTATTTGTTGTTTGTGAATCGAAAAATTAGCAGCAGTTGGGATGTGTTTTTGAGATGAGGATTTGTTATGTTAAAGAAAGATGGGTTTGTGCAGGCATAGGAGTGATAAGGGAGGAATTATTATTGTTGACCCTTGGGTCTTGTAGTTGTTGTTGTTGTAGCAGCAGTAGTAACAACTTTAGGCTTAGCTGCTTTAATTTGTATAAGTGTTTGAGCCAAAGTGATTTCCTTAATAGTTGTAGGAACAACACTACCTTCAACACTAGCAGTAGTAACTGCTTCACCAGCAGTACTATCATCAGGCTTAGCACTCTGTTCATCTTTCCCATCAACTTTAGCTTCCACAGGTATCTCATCATCCTCCAAAACTCCAGTATCAAACATCAAGTTATCATCCTATCTGTCTTGAGTTTCATCAACCAAAGTAACATCAACATCAGCATCAATATCTTTAATACTCCTCCCCTGTTTGGATGCATCTTCAGGAGCACCTAAACTCTCCTGATCTTTAGAGGACTTAACTCTCCTAGACATACCAACTTTCCTGAGTCTTTTCAAACTGGTAGGTCTTGACATTTTCCTCCTTTCCAACCTCTGGATCCTCTTCTTTAAAGTAGCAATCTCCTTAGCTTGAGCATCCTTTGCTTTTTGTAAATCAAGAATCTGTGTATGCAACTTGGTACATAAAACCATCAATTCAGTAAGTTGCATGCTATCCTCACCACTAGGCTGTGGATCATTAGAAGGTGTTGGTACACTTTCCTCATGCTCTGCCTCATCTTGAGGAACCTCTGCCTCTTGTCTCTGCGCCTTCTTAGATGGTTGTTTCTTCTTAGGTTGGGAAGATGAAGATGGTTGATCAATAATGGGTATGTGAGAGGAATCAGTTGGATGATCTAAATCCTCATCCATTTCTTCAACAGGTTGAACCATCATGGTATCGAATAAGGGTGTTATTCTCCCTGAGAAATCCTTCCCAGCTCTTTTTATATTGGCAAAAACTTTCTTGGTGTGAAAGGGATTAACAAAAATCTTCTTGTGAGTTGACATATTACCCAGCTGTTGATTAATGAAAACTTAGTGAAAACGTGGATACATCAAGAATTTGACTCCTCCATCTAAGTGTTTCACCATTGCATCAAAGATATACTTAGACAGATTAATCAAAGAAGCCATAGAACTACTGAACTTATTCCATGCAGTGGATTTAGCACTTAAGCATTGAGTAATAGTATGAATGAAATAGTTCCACTCTAGAGAGAAAAAGGCTTTATAAAAAGTAAGCTTTTGAGAAGGCTTTTCATACCCCATACGTGCTAATTCTTCAAAGATAGTAGCAGTTGGAAGACAATCAGTACCTTCTGCATCATCCAGGTGAAGATCCCTCCTAATGCTTGACTCTGTAAGAATAACCTTCTTCTTATCAACTAGGGCTTGTAATTGTTGCACTCCATTAACTGTCTATACCTTGGCAGTTGCCAAAAATTGTTCAATACAAGATGTGTAGATAACCGGATTGACTGTTAAAGCATAAGAAACAGAACTTGCTTTCAGGAAATCAATTATCTCTGTAAACCCATCACTTTCTTTGGGTTTTTCCAAGAACGCGACCACATTGTGTGTTTCAGCAAACTTAGGGCTTGACATAACGATGATTTTGATGATCAAAGATGAAAATTGAATTAGGGTTTATGGTTAGAGAGCGTTTGAATAAGTGAAATCGAATAAAGAAGTAAATGAAACCCTTAATCGAAGTATTTATAAAATCATCCTCAGCAGCATAAACTTGAACTGGCAGCATTAACATATGCTTAACAGCAGAAACAAATGCGGGCATCACTAATTTAATCCTAACAGCATTAACTTAAGCTTAGCAGCATTAAGTTGAAACTGAGCAGCATTAAGAAGAATACACCAGTAATCATTTAAATTTCATTCCAATAAGCAACTTTCATCATCAAATTTGATTCACACAAACTCTCTTTCTATTTTTATGCTCACATTATCTCTCAATTCTTTTTGCTCACATAATCACTCATTTCTGTTTTTATGCACACATCTCTCTTTCTATTTTTAAGCTCATAAAATCTCTCATTTCTTTTGGCTTACCAAGATACTCTTTCTGTTTTTATATGACAGTTGTGTACAAAATTCCATCAATTCCAATAAGTTTCATACTGTCCTCCCCACTTCTAAGTGTGTAACCTCTTGAGAGAGGTGGATCAATGGACTGTTTAGATGTAATCTCAAACCTAGTTTGAGCATTCACATCCCCCAATATGGTATCTTGGCACCTGGGACCACTACCTGAACCAATTCCCTAAGGAGTTGATTCATTAAGTGTTGCCATGGATTAGGTCTTATTTGATGTTACCACTGTCCTGCTCTGCTTCTTAGCTAGAAGCAGTAGTGGCAGCCCTTTCCATTCTGTCACCCAACTCCTTATGGACAGCCTCATCACCAACCTTTGTCAGGAGGACCACTAGACTGAGGTATCTTGGTGTCCCGGCCTCTTTAATTATGCCTAGATGTGTTTTGATACTTTTGAACATACTTATGATATAACACATCCTTTCATCCATACTTTTTGGTTATATGAATAAGGAACCTCCCCTCAAACAATGCTTCAAGAGATAAGAATTTGAAACAGTTGCAACTTTGGTGCCCATGTCATCTTAACAGCATTAACATTTGCCTGGCAGTAGTAAGTTTTTGCCTAGCAGTATTAACAAAAGTCGAATAGCATTAACTCTTTCTTCAATAATTATGCAACAACATGCCTCTATTCATCATAAGCACACTAGAAAAGACTAGATAGACATGTGAGAATTCATGAGGATCCATATTTATGCATAACCCATGAATAAAAATTAAACACTGTAAATCAAGATCATTAACTTTCTTCTCAAACATTACTTTAAATGTGAAGCATGCAACATCAGGTATTTAACATGCTTTACCTGCAGATGTTAGTTCATAGCCAAATATACAAAATCCAAAGCATTTTCTTCTTGACAGCATTAACCATGACTAACAGATTTAACAAACAGTCTTAAGTATAACTAACAGTTTTAATTATACATAGTAGTATTAATTGAGAAAACTAACAGTATTAATCCTTTACAAAACTTTTACAAAAACATAAAGAAATATAGACAGTTAAGGATTCAGCATTCCAATACTTGAGACCAAGTATTGAAATCTGCCTGCATCAAAACCTTTTGTAAGAAGATCTGCAACATTTAAATCAGTATGAATTTTAACCATTTGTATTAACTTTTTAGTGTTGCAATCTCTTATAAAATGATGCCTAATCTCTATATGTTTTGTTTTATAATGTTGAACAGGATTTTCAATAATGCAGATAGTACTGTTATTGTCAATATTAATAACAGTGTTCATGAAATTGTACCCATAATCCAGCAATTGGTTTTGAATCCAAAGTACTTGTCTATAGCAATTAGCAGCAGCCACATATTCAGCTTCAGTTATAGAAGTGGCAACTACAGTTTGCTTCTTACACTGCCAAGATATCAACCTGTTTCCCAAAAATTGACAACCTCTAGTTGTAGACTTCCCATCTTGAGTTGCTCCAGCATAGTCACTATCAGTATAAGCAACCAGTTCAAATGGAGAATCCCTAGAATACCAAATGCCTAAAGTTGGTTTGCCTTTTAAATATCTAAAAATCCTCTTGACTGCTAAGAGATGTGACGTCTTAGGAGTAACTTGAAATCTAGCACATGCACATACTGCAAACATGATATCTAGTCTAGATGCAGTGAGATACATCAAAGACCCAATCATAGATCTATAGATATGTACATCAACATCATCATCATCTCTATCTTTGAATAAAGGCTTTTCCAAATCAACAGGAGTTGAAGCAGACTTCACATCAGTGTATGTAACACCCCCATTTTTATATATCTTAGCGTAAGGGTCATTTGGGGTGCTACGTCATAATATAACAACTCAAGCATAGAAAACGACTTGAAAATAGACATTTTTTAAATACATTCATTCAATACAAAGTTACATCTTAGGTCCCAAATTGTTTCATAATTTCATACATCATTTTTGAAATCTTATTCGAATGACTTTTATTTAATGAGCCTTCACAACATTTTTAGGTTTCATAAGCGAAAACAATTCTCCTCGCCGTAATTACCTTCAAGGGACCTGAGATAACATGTTAAAACATCAACAATAATGCTGAGTGATATCCATAGAGTTTATTATATATTTTAAAAAATAAATTTCCGAACACAAGTATCATTTATCAATATTCATCGGGATATAACGATGTGGCCAAACAAAGTTATATCGGGGGATTATTTATAAGTCTCATGACATTGAACATAACCATCTAATTATGTTGGGGTTTCCAACAAGGTATGCCTACTATACACCCTCGCTATGAGTGGGGGGGGGGGGGGGGGGTGGGGGCGGGGGGGGGGGGGGGGGGGGGGGGGGGGGGGTGTGCATATTATTTCTCTATACAATGCATCGTTGTGTCATATTCCTGTCACTACAATAGCAATTGTCACGGATTGGAAGGTGGCAGCCTCCAAATAGTAATATTTAATTGTATAAGCGTCTACCATCACCGGTTGTTTAACAATTCATGATTTCTGCAAGTCTTTTATCTAGCGAGTTAAGCTAACTTATAATAATAATCGAGGCAACTAGATAAAATTCCTTTTTGTTCTATTTTAATAACAAGATGTATCTCCACTCGCGGCGTTTATAAACAATTAAAAGTGTAAAAATTGCGAGGCTTGAACTCGCTTCGTGATGTTCGGACGAGATAGTCGATAATAAAAACTTCGGGAAGTAGGCAGCGTCAATCAACCATGACCTATACAAATTATAACGGTCTTAGGGTTCTTAGTCGATAAAAATTAACGTAAAACTCATAAATTATATAAGTATATGTATCAATGTTAGAAAAAAAAAAATTTATATGATGATCATGCTCTTGCAATCATATCTATTTCACACTTAGAGTTTTCTAGTTTTTAACTTGTTTGTTAGTTGCCATTTTACTAGTCATTGTCTAAATTTGTCAAAAAAGCCCAATAGCCCATTAAGCAAGCCCATTAAGTTTTTAAATGATTTTATTACTCAAGACTAGGTCTTAGCCCATTGCAGTAAGGTCCATGTGGAAATTTTAGGCCTAAAGTTAGTCCAATAAGTCCATTTTGTTTCATTGGGGCCTAGTGGTCCATAAGGCTTACATGTCCATTTAGCTCATTTAAAGACTTTTATTGTTAGTTTATGGGATTCTCGGGGTCGTGTTACTTTTATTATCAGTTTGTTATCTTTTAAAACTCCCTAAGAAGAGGGTCCTAACTACCTCGGGTTTTTAGTTACAAAAATCGCTTACTAAATTAGATGTTCGGGTAGTAGTAAATTTTTATTATACTTTCGTGTTTACGAAAATTGTCGTTAATTTTTAAACGTAATGGTATTATTTATATATTTAAATGCCTGGCCTTCTATATTTAAGTCTACTTTACAGATTCAAAACTCATTTAGTCATCTTTTAGTCATTACATTATGGGTTACTTTTATACATAAAAGGTCATGTTACAATTTCGGGACTGAAATTTCACTTTCACCATTTTTAATGCCATTTACAAACCATAAAGAGTTGGTTGACTATCATATTGATTCATAATCTACATGATTTTATATAGGTCTCATAGTTTTAACCTTTTAACCAACTCAGTCCGTAAATGTAACTTTTTATACCATCTGTTCACAGGTCAGAATCCACTAGTTTGGTGTTTGATTCATATCTTCACTCAATATTCACTTTCTTGAATTATCCAATTGCAAGTGTCCACAAAAGGAGTATCTACAACCTAATATACTCAAATCCAACCTCAAACCTACCGAGTTTTATAGAATCTACTGTTCATTACAGCTCATAATTTGATGATCTTTTCACTTGTTTTAGATGACTATTTTAGCTATAATTAACTCAGATCTATATTGCATGGCCACTTTTATTACTTGATCATTCATTACATCATGCATAGTAATATTCATTTGAAAAATCAATATGAACTATAAACAAACTCATGAGATTTACCACAATTAAAAATGGATGATGATCTAATGTTAAAAATATAAAAGACTTCAATCCTTCAATGTTGATCTTCACCCTAAAATATTTTTGGAAACCACTATTTTCTTTATCCCAATAGACTTTATAAAAACTTGTATTAATCTCTGCCCCTACTTGTATAAATCTTCCTTGTAAACTCTTTAATCACCTCCTAAATACATAGGGTTATTCTTGGTTTGTCATTTTTAATGTGTGGTTATTTTGTGACCTAGAAAATTGTATGGAATTGGTGTTATGTGGTGGTGTTTCACAGCAAAAGGAAGGGGAAGGGAGAGGTTCTTGGTGTTGTTTCTCTTTTTCACATGTAAGAGTGTGTAGTGTGTGTGTTTAGTTTGGTCAAAATGAGCTTATGTATGCTTAGACTAAAATGCCAAGTGTATAAGTGAAGGCTTAACAAGGCTTACCAAAGGGACACTTGTCCTTTGGTTTTGCCGCCCCTATGAGGGGTTTAATATTAGTGGGGTGAGTTGCTTACTTGCCTCATAATTTGTAAATACGGGTATTTTCAAAGTCCGATATTTAAAAAAGATCGATGTAGTCGTTTTTCATAAAATGTATAAATAGTACAAGACACGAAAAATAAAAACGAATGCAACAAAAATTATAATCTACGGCATTTTGTAAAATATAAACGTCGATGCTTAAGTAGATTGCGATTCTTTAAGCGATACTTAAATTACAAGTGTAAGCCTAATTTTCTTCCCGGTTAGTCGTGAGTTAATATCTCAACATATAAATGAAAAATATATTTAATCAACTCAGAATAAAATAACGACTGAATTTGACGGGTTTGTAACAGCACTTTCCCCCTAAAAGGGATCTTTGTCCATTGAATGTCAATTCATCTTGTCGCCCGCTTCTTATTAAATCAAAGAGTGGAGGTATTTCTTCCACATTTGATCCTCCCGTTCCCAAGTGTTTTTCTGGTCGACGACTCGGAATTCCATCGAACTATAATTTAGAATATGAATTTGCTTAAGTTGTTTCACTTCTCTATCCATGATTTCAATGGGTTCTTCGATGAAATGCAACTTCTCTTCGATCCTTACTTCGTCGAGTGGAATGATAAGATCTTCATCTGATAAACATTTCTTTAAATTCGACACATGGAATGTATTGTGTATTCCTTGAAGCTCTCGGGGTAATTCCAGTTTATATGCCACCGGACCTACTCTTGATAAAATCTTGAATGGTCCAATATAACGGAGACTCAATTTCCCACGTTTCCCAAATCGAACAACACCTTTCCACGGTGATACTTTCAGTATAACTTTGCTACCCACTTCGAATTCCAAAGGTTTACGTCTCACATCCGCATAACTTTTCTGTCTACTACGAGCAGCCAATAATCGGTTCTTGATTTGCACAATCATCTCTGTCCGCGAATCATTTCTGGTCCTGTGAGTTGGGCATCTCCAACCTCACTCCAACATACAGGCGATCTACATTTCCTTCCGTATAGAGCTTCGAAAGGTGCGGCTTTAATGCTAGCGTGATAACTATTATTGTATGAGAATTCAGCCAAAGGTAAGTGCTTATCCCAGCACTTACCAAGTCACTTCACGCAAGCACGACACAGTCTTCTAATGTTTGTATCGTTCTTTCACTCTGACCATCAGTTTCAGGATGGTAAGCATTGCTCATATCCAAATTCGTCCCTAATGACTTTTGAAGAGATCTCCAAAACCTTGATGCGAAATGAGGGTCTCGATCCGAAATAATCTACACAGGCACCCCGTGCCTACAAACAATCTCCTTCGAATACAATCGAGTAAGCTTCTCTATTTTATACTTCTCATTCATCAGAATAAAGTGAGCAGATTTAGTCAATCAGTCAACAATGACCCAAATGAATCTAATCCGATGGTGTTCTTGGAAGCTGTAATGAAATCCATTGTAATTCTCTCCCATTTCCAAATAGAATTTCCGGCTGCCTAAAGTAATCCTGACGCTTTGGTGTTCAGCATTGACTTGCACATGTCATGCACTTACTATAATAGTCGCAAATGTCAGCTTCTCATATTCGGCCACCTGTATAACTCCTCAAATCATGGGGCAGGGGGATACATTGTATTTGATCCAGGATGAAATGGAAATATTTGATTTTTGAGATTCCAACTATGATTGATCCCTCAATCTCCGATTAAGGGTATCCATATTTGTCCTTTCAGACATTTTGTTCGTCGGATCTCAACTGCAAATTGCTCCCCTTCGCCACGGAAATCCTTTGACAACCAATTATTTTCCTCCTTGCACGCTTCAACTTGTGCATTCCGAATTTGTTCGGGTAAATTTTTATGTACCATCACCACTAAAGCACGCACTCGAATTGGTTCCTTATCCTTCCCGCTCAACGCATCAGCGACAACATTCGCCTTACCTGGGTGATAACGAATAACACAATCGTAATCACTTAGAAGTTCAATCCATCTATGCTGCCTCATATTTAACTCTTTCTGATCTAAAATATATTGTAAGCTTTTGTGATCGTTGTATACCGTCATTAGTGCATACAAATTATGTCCATAGTCGAAGAGCAAAAAACCTCCCGCTCCCTATTCCAAGTCTGGGTCGTATAATTTTCTTATTCTTTCTAAGTTGCCTAGAGGCGTAGGCAATCACCTTTTCTCGTTGCATCAAAACAACTCCAAATCCTTTAAGGGACGCATCACAATACACAACAAAGTCTTCGCTTCCTTCGGTTGTGTATATTGGGCACTACAAAATTTTAGCTTTAATGTTTGAAATGCCTCCTCTTCGTCGTCGCCCTACACATACGACTTATTTTTCTGTGTGAGTTTAGTTAATGGTTTGGATATTAGAGAAAACTCCTTAATAAACCTTCGATAATAGCCTGCCAAACCCAAAAATTGTCGCACTTCCATTGGTGTAGTTGGTGCAGCCCAATTTTTTTAATGGTTTCGATCTTCGCAGGATCAACATGAACTCCACTACTATCAATCACATGGCCAAGGAATTGCACGGAATCAAGCCAAAAATCACATTTTTAAAACTTAGCTTACAACTTTTCGCTCCTTAGCAAATTCAAGATAGTCTTCAAATGTTCACCATGTTCTTCTTTATTTCTGGAATAAATCAGAATGTCATCAATGAATACAATCACGAACTTATCATGATACGGCTTGCACACGCAATTCATTAAGTCCATGAATACTGCAGGTGCATTAGTCAGTCCAAAAGGCATTACTTGAAATTCATAATGTCCATAACGAGTTCTAAATGCTGTAATTGGAATGTCTTCCTCTTGGATGCGAAGTTGATGATAACCCCGCCCCCCATACGTAAATCAATTCTTGAATAAACACTAGAACCTTGCAGCTGATCAAATAAGTCATCAATCCTTGGTAATGGATATCGATTCTTGATCATTAACTTGTTTAGTTCTCGGTAATCAATGCACATTCGGAACGATCCATCCTTCTTTTTCACAAACAATATCGGAGCTCCTCACGGTGACGAGTCGGATCGGATAAAAACCTTTCTCCATAACTTTGTAGTTGCTTGGACATACTCCTTTCATTCGGATGGTGCTAAATGAGTTGGCGCACGGGCACGGCTGCAACACCTGGAATAAAGATCATAACTGTTTCAACTTGCCTTGTGGCGGAGTAGTCCGGTAAATTCTTCGGGAAATACCTCAGGAGAGTCTCGAATAACAGGATAGTCTCCCAATAGCTTCTCCTTTAATTCCTTCTGATTTACTTGAGCTAGGAATAACTCACAACCTTTCTCGAATCAAGGGAATCAAGAGACAGAGTTAGCATTTGAAGAGCGAAGTAAACGCAGGTGATTCTCATGGGCGAATTTTGAGTCAAAAAGAGAGACGCTACCATGAATGGGTTGCTTAACCCCATTACTTTCTTAATTCGTTATTCACATCGAAATGCATCTTGGATCGTTACCCACGTACTCAAAGGAGATAGTCGAAAAGAAAGGATAGAAACGTCAAAACTGTCAAAAGTGGGTATTAGTAGTCGATAATTCTTGATAGGTGTCAAAGGATTTTTCATGATGAAAAGAAAGGATATAAGAGGTTAGAATAACAATTGTCAAGTAAGACGCATCCACAGATGGTTAATTCGATTCGGAAAAGGATAAGGGCACATATGTAGATGTCCCTAACTTGTAATACTTGCAAGCCAAAAATTTTTTTCTTTCAGAATTACAGTTAAAAGTTAACCTTTTCAAAATCTTACGGTGACTACTATTCAACCTTGCATGGCCCCTTCTAAATTTTTACGTAGGTGCAAATGGACTATGGGTATAAAATTTAGGAATAGCATTGCAAGGCTAGATTAGTCAATTAGTGTTATTTATATTAATGTATAACCTGCTTAATTATAGATGGAAATCATAAAATGATTTTAAAGGACCGTTCATAGTATGAAAGTAATTTAATTTACAAGATGTTTAATAAACAACTTTATTGTAATAACGACTATTTATAAGTCTCAATTAAAATAACTCGTAAAATGATGGAAATTTAAATTTTTCTCAAGTGATATTATATTAACTTATAAAACAATAAGTGGTTTGCATGAGAGTAGTCAAGAGTGGTTCACAAAATGAATGGGTGGAACGATTTACAATTGATAGGATAAAGAGTTTAGACAAATTTTGTCTTGAGTTCTATGATATCGATGGCGATTGAGGAATACAAAGAGAAGAAATTACAACAACAATTCAAATCATTAATAAACGAGTATTCATTCAATTATCTGCATTAAATAAATTTTTAGACAGTTAAAAGAAAACAGGAAAGAAAGATAACAAGACACACGTAGAATTTAGAAATCAAAAGATAGTCATTTCATTAAATCACAAAGAGTCCAAGCTGTATCGTCACACATTACATGTCACATCTAATGCTAACCACTCCTAGACTAGTTCTACTACTTGATTTCTCAGTTTAGTTAGTGATTTACAAAAGATATTACATATGAAAAATTAATCTACTAAGAGTCACTAGGTGATCCATGTGACTGATTCGTTAGAACCAACACACGTAATAATAAAATATATAATATGATGGAAAATTACCAAATTACCCTTGAGGACAAAGGTAAAAAGGAAAATCTTCAAAAATATATATAATATAATACGTATATTAACCGGAAGTAATTTTCCTTAGGTCGTTATTCCCCAACGATTTGTGAAATTGAAACCACGTTTGATGGTTGGCAATGATTTGAATTGGAAACAAAGATTGATTTGATTATCTATTCTAAAATTAAAATAAGCAAATGATAACAATTAAGCACGAAAATAATAACGGAAATCAAACTTTAAACTAAAAATGCAAAACGGGAACCCTAAACGGCAGTTAAAAAACCTTCTAAATTTCTAAAATTAAACCTAAATTGATTTTTTTTCTTTTTAAATAGACTCTAATTGACTAAAAAGTAAGTTTAAAGAAAACTAAAACAAAAACGGAGTTGAAATGAGCTTTAAAACACGAAAAATGAGAACGGGAACGAATCCCGTTCTTAAAAATCAAAATTTTGCCACAAATTAAACCCTAACAAAAGAAAACTAATTTTCTAGAACTTTATAATAAAAGAAAAATTTTCTAAAAAAAGATTATTTTTTTTGATTAATTTCTATTTTTTATGATTTTTTAAAGTTTTTAACAAAAATAAATGTTTAAAAATACTAACCTATTTATAAAAATTCTAGAAAAAATATAGAAAATAGCTTGAACTAATTAGAACCTAGGAAAAATAAGCTTGATTACACTGTTATTCGAATAAGCTGGTATAAGCTAAAAACAGATTATAGGAAAATGGGCTAACACGTGTATAAGGATTAAATTGGTAATTGTTTAACGAATAAAGACCCTAGGGCGTGTTTCTTGGTAGTGGCGGTGTGGTGGTGTGTTATATGGGGTAGAGGTGTTGAGGTCAGGGGTTCGAGTCTTGCTCACCCCCGATTTCCACCTTCCCCTTTTTGTTTTTTAAAAACTTATAAAGGCTAAGTTTTAGAACAGTTGAAAATAAGTATATTTAATAAAGAAATTTTAATGAAAAACCCTAAATAAGCTGTTAAATAGCTTATAACTTGACAGAAACTACTTAGCTTAATTTTTAGAGTTTTTTTTCTAAAACTAATAATCTAAAAGACCACAATAAGCTAAGTTTATGACAAATTAAGCTACTAATAAGCTAATACTAACCTAAAGAGCTAAATGAACAAGAATAAGCACAAAGAACAAGCCATAAGCTAGAAATTCAAAATAAGCACTTATAGAAAACTTAAAACCAAACAGTCCCTACAGGGATCTTTGAGCTTAAAATTAAGCTAGCAAATGAGCTTTTTAAGAAGTAAAACTTGCTTTTTCAGATAGCTTAACTCAAAGACTATATAAAAATGCTTTTTGAAAAGACTTTGGAAAACTATAGCTTATTGAAAAAGCTTAACAAAACAGACAGTTTACTCAGCTTATGCTGAGTTTGGTTTTGGAAAATGAAAAGACAAAATGCTTATTTAAAAGCTAAAAACAGATGACAAGTTAAGCTAGATTTTGAAAACTAAATCTAAACTAATGAAATATGACCTATAAGCTACTTATAATCTGAAAATCAAAAGCTAAATGCTATTTTAACCTATTGAAAAATGAAGCTAGAAATTGGCTCTCTTTTTTTGTTGGTGATCTACTGCTGATGCACTTGACAATTTTGAACTAAAACTTAGAATGCAAATGATAACCTAAGTAAAATGTTTCTACTACATTTAAAACTTCAGAATGAAACTAAAATGATTACTAAAAAGCACCTCAACACAAAACTTATTAAAAGGGCTAATGACTTAACTAATTTTAACCGAATCAATCCTAAGCTTTGAGTAAACCTTGAAAACCAAATTCAGCTTTTAAAAACTACTTGAAAATGACTTAATGTCTTAAATTGAACTAATCAAATTGAGCTAAAAGCACAAAAGGACTTGAGGCAGTACTAACTTACAGTTAGTACTGCTACGCCAAACACCCCTTTAAAAGCATTGAAATCCATTTGAGCTTATAAGAACATATTTAATTATAAAACTTAGTATACCAAGATGACAACAAATTATAACAACCTTATAAGCATCAAAACTTTTAGCAAATAAGCTAGAAATAATAAGCTACAAGTTAAGCTAATATTTTTGATTTTTATAGATGATTTTTAGGACAAAGAAAATAACACTTAGATTTATGCTATATTACTAGAAAACAGATTATTAGAACTACTTAATAAGCATAAAAACATAACAATAATCTCAATTAAGCACAACTAAACTAAATATAAGCAGTTTAAGCAAAATTAAGCTAGGAAAATTAAGACAGAAAGAGTAAATGAACTTACAAGAATAAACCTTAGCCTACAACAAATGGCAATAATCGCTTAATGAGCTGTCTTCAAGCTTAGCCTGATCAATGATTAGCTAGTATAGTCATTATGTGCTCTTTCCATGGTTAGCTCATCTTCCATAAAAGCTCAATTACATAGCCAAGGTATTAAGCTAATTTTTAGATTTAAGTATATTAAGAGCTTATTAATAACTCAATTTGAGCTTAGAGACTCAAAGAGCTTGATATGAGATTATTAGGAGCTTATGTAACATTACTAGCTTATTAGACATAATTTGAGTAAAAGTGAGCTTTAGAAAAGTAAGATAAAATTTGAATTCTATTAATGAAAAACTGCTTACAATATTGAAAAAGGAAATTACATCCAACAAACATTAATCTAAAACATTTTAACTGAAAATTACAAAAGCTAATTTTAATAAGCTAATTTATATCCTACTCCTAGATATCCTTTGTGAGTGAGTCCTTGCTTGTATTTATACTGCCTGGGAGAAGCTTCTAGGCCCCTGAGTCAGGTACATGCTCCCTTTGATCCTGTCCCTTCAATTATTAGCAATGATTGGATCATAGATTTACACCGTTGGATTAAATGGGGTGAGCACACGGATTGCCAGCGTGGCATTCCGTGTGTCAGACCTTGTGCTTCTTTTGTGAGTCTTTTAGTGCAACAATCTTGATCTTGGTGTGTTTCCTTGCATCCGCGTGGCATTCTCCTTGTGGGTTTCCACCAATGGGAGCGTTTGGTGATGTGTAACTCTGCCAAGGTGGAGGGTTTCTCTTGAATTGCGTAGCCACATCCTTAATTTTTATTTACCCCTTGATTGTGACTTGAGGTAAAACGAGGAAGAAGATGAACAGTAACAACTATTCTTCCCGCGTTTTTACTTTTTATAAAAAGGTGTGGGAGTTTGACTTTTGGGCTTATAAAGGTTTTGGGCCGGGTATTGTTTGTTTCGGGCTTTGAGTTTTATAAAGAAGGTTAACGGGTGTTAACTCTTATAAATAAAAGAGTTAACACCGTTAGGGCTTTAAGGGTTATTTGTGAAATGTGTTTAACAATGAGGGATGTTTTGGGGATTTTTGTGTTTTGTCATTTAGTGATTGATTTTGGTTGACCAAGGTTTGACTTTTGTTGACCTTTGATAGCATTCTCCCGGCTCTTGTATTCTCTTTCCTTTCCCGTGTCCGTGTTTGTCCGGTTTTGACCGTTTTCTTGTGATTTTTGCAATATCCGTACCTACACAATCACAAAGACAAAACAAGCAATATACAAGCATTTAAAGCACAATTTTGTCTTTTATGGGTTATTTTTGATATAAAAAGGATATGTGTTTTCACACATATCAAAATTCCCCAAACTAAGCGATTGTGTGTCCTCACGCAATATTATATGCTCCATAACCAAATACCTCAAAACTTCCCCAAACTAAATCTTTGAAAAGTAGCAAAGATTTTTGTGGGGAGAGTTAAGAAATCACAAGTTATAAAACATCCCATTTTCCCATTTTTCTAAAACTTTTTTTTTTGATTTTTTTGTTTTTTTTAAATGAAACTTAGAATATTTTGACTTCCAAATCTTCCATAACTGTTTGGGGTCATAGACAAGATGCATTTGAACGAGATGCCCCAAAAAGGCATAAATTCATCGTCCCCACTTTTCATTGCTCCAAACCATGCTTAAAACAAATCACGTTTAATATCAGTTCAAGATGTAATACTACTGCATATATTTTGCAAGCTTGTTGAACTTTTTTCTCCCGACATTTATTATATCTTAAGTGAATGTGCTATTTTGAATTTCAACCATGGATCAACATTTTGCGACATACTATGCTTCACGTTCCAGCCAAGAATAATTAGTTTGAAGGCGAGATCATCCCATGTAGCGAATTTCGTCTCGGCACATCCCAACCTTGCGGCTAAGTAACCAGGATTTGGACACCCACAGAGACTAGTATCGGGACTCACGGACCTTAGGTTTCAAAAACTCTCAAGTTTCCTGAATATCCATAGCTTATAAAATAGAATAGTCAAGTTCAAAGAATATTTGAATGAACAAGAAATCTATTTTATTAATTCAAACTTAATTATTAAACATTTATGTAATGTAACCTCGACACTTTTAGATAGGCTGCAAACATAGGTTGTGAGCGGCAGGATGCAGAAATTTTATCAGCTCGACTTTTTTATTTACGTACTATGGGCTTTCTTTAGAAGACTATCACATCGGTTGTGAGCCGGCAAGAGGTAGTAAACTTTTATCAACCCATAGTTTTTATTATTATATATATTTTTTTATCATTTTATCATCATTTTTTTTATATAGAGAAGACTTCTTTTTGAAAAATTCAAGTATAAATTTGAACTAAGACTAAATTTTTTACTATATATTACATAAAAAATTGTTGATTTAAGTTTAATCTCCAAAAATAGTACGTATATTGATCCGGTTAAGAGCTTATAGGAGAAAAAGAAACAAGTTACATACATGAGCTCTTAAGATTTCCAACTAATCCTTGTTTAGCATCTTACTCATACTTAACTATATCATTTTTCGTTCTTTGCAAAAATCGTGAATGCTTAGCCTAAAAGTTAAAAAACAAGCTAGAGCTCAACACGCTCGATCGGGTCAAAATTTACTCTTATTCTACCCAGCAAGAAAGTCAAAATTGTGTACAAAAACCCCACCACTTATTTGAAAAATATTTAAAAATTTTCATTTTTTTTGAAAATTTTGGTGGGAAAACGAGGTACGTGAGAACAACAGGCATAAGTAGGTAAGATCATATCGAAGATATACTACCCCATACTAAAATCAAACATTGTCCTTAATGTTTCCTAGCCTAAGACTTAAAAAAAGCTTAGCCTAAAAGTTAAGGAACAAGCTAGAGCTCAACACGCTCGATCGAGTCAAAATTTATTCTTATTCTACCCAGTAGGAAAGTCGAAATTGTGACAAAACACTTATTTTATTTTTGAAAATTTTTAAATTTTTTCATTTTTTTTGAAATTTTGGTGATAAAAACGGGATTGCGTGAAAACAACGGCTGCAGGCACAATCAAATTGATAGATTCCCCCCATACTAAAACTAAACATTGTCCTCAATGTGAGATTCCCCCATACTAATTCCAATGCAAATTCTTGATATAAAGAGGTCTATACGCAAATCTAAAGCCATTTATTAATTATGCTAAAGATAAACGTTAGTCGATAAGATTTTAGGATATCGGATTCCCTAAATAAAGCTGAGAATATGAAGCTCGAATGTATGAATGGACAAAACCATGAACACGAGAGGCTTCAAAATCCAGGCAATCCTGGACAATAGAAATCACAAAACACGAAACACGAGAAAAGAAAGAGGCGAGCCTCCTCACATCATTTGTTAGAAAATAGATAAGAAGATAGAAACGCTTGTTTTTGTTAACCGAGTCACGAGCTTGACTCGACCCCGAATTAAGTTGTCCATGGGGAAGCAAATGGAAAAGAAAATCTTAATCGGGCTTTCATTAATGTTTGGATAAACATTAAAGCACATGAAAGTTCCATCCCGATGAGATGCCACCGGCTCTAAGTGGAGATGCCGGGGTCAAAAATGGTGTCTTCACTCCCGGTGGAGAGAAGTAAAGGAGAATCCACAGGGTAGGTGAGATACGGGAGAAAAGTCCGAATGACAAATGTGAAGGAATCGTCATCTTCAACATTTTGAGAAACATTAATCTCACCTCCCCCTGGGTCAAAACATTCGTCTTCATTAAGCTCATCAAAATTGTTTATCACGGGTGCATCGGGCTCAATGTCGAAGGTAAAACGCTCATAATCAGGAATAGGATCATCATTAAGTAAGTTATCAAGAAAAATGATATCCCCCTCCGAGTCTAAATCGCTCTCAATACCCGGAGGTATCGAGTCTTCCGAAACAAGAAATGTATCAACCTCCTCTATAAGAAAGTCACTATCCACAACTGGAATAGGAGAAGAGGAGGGATTTTCAAGCACAAAAGGAATAAACGGAGTGAGTTTCAATGCTTCGATCTTATCAACGAGAAGATTGACGTTTAATAATTTCTCACGAAGAATCTCGTCCTCTATTTGAAGAATATCATTGTCATTTTCTCCTTCTTCTTCATCAAAATCTTCTTCATCAAAATCGTCTTCATCAATTCCCGGTAAAATTGGATCAATAAAATCGAGTTCACCGACGAACTCCTCGGGAAGAAAATCAATCTTAGGAGATGTGATCGTATTATCTCGACTAAGCAAAGAGTTAATAAGTCCACACTCGGCATCAAAATAATCACAAGACGACACATCACAAATATCTTCGGAAATACCCTTAAACTCACTTGGGATTGGGACAAGGTTCTCAACACTAGTCTTTTCTGTTTCCGGAATAGTGTTAAGATGCTCGTCCCTCATACTTAGAGAGTTATCGGGCTCCTCGGTCGGTAAGTCTGGTGTGATTGCTTTAGGCTTTCTATATATCACAATATACTCATCTTCATCATCGTAAAAGGTAGGACGATTCCAACTTGGACTATTAATAAATTCCGATAGTTCCTCATTAATATTTCGCACATCTTCAAGGAGTTTACTCATCAATTCTTGAATATCCTCTTGTTGATAATGCTTGTCCGTAAAAGCATGTTTAATTTCGCCAAATCTTTCCCAAGCTATCAATAAAACCTTTGGTGTTACTCCAAAAGGTATACGACTAAACTTCCTTAAGAAGGTGTAAATGTCTTTCATTAACACTTCCACATCGTCGATCATAGAAAAATTCCCATATGGAGTAAAACTTTGAATTGCCGGCTCCTCCTGCTTTGGTTGAATTCCTTTAAGAATTTGCAAATCATTCATAAGCTTAAGTAGCAATTCTTGCATATCTTCAGGTTGATTATGCTCTTCTTCCACAGCTTGCTTAATTTTAAGAAATCTCTCCTCAGCTAGTAATAAAGCCATGCACTTTTCGTCAGGAGGTATATGATCATACTCCTTTAAAAAGGCTTGAATGGTTTCCATTAAGTTTTCTCTAGCTTGCAACAATTCCATATCCATTGTTTGAGGAGGATAATGAATTACGAGATACTGCGGGGGTTAAAATTGGTCAAAACCGGAATAAATTATGCTCCTTCTCCATAATTTGCTTAATTCTAAGAAATCCTCCTCAGCTAGCAATAAAGCCTCAGCACTTTTCATTAAGGAGGTAATATGATCATAGCTTCTTATAAAAAGGTTGTAATAAGCTTCCATTAGTCTTCTCGAGCTCAGCAAAATTTCTTTACCTCGTCTATCGAGAGGATAATTAACGGGAAACGCGAGGGTTGAAATTGTTCAAAACTTGGGGGGGGTGGGGGGGGGGGTGGGGGTGGAAGATTAGAATTATAGAAATCTTGGTTTCATATCGTAGATACTGAAAAGTCGCATGAGGATGACCCCCCGAAAGTTTTCACAACAAGTTCATCGGTTGACACTGAAAAGTCGCGTGAGAACCCCCGCAGTTCTCACAACAAAGATATTGTTGTGGAAAACTTGGTGAAGTTAGTGGAAAATTATTATCGAAGTTTTGATCGAAGCACGGGTTCTGATTGTAAACAAACAGAACTTGAGGCGAACAATCATAATCATAATGAGCATCGTTTCCACATAACTTACAAATATTCATCTCGTACTAGGGTTGTGGAGGGTAGTCGGAAAAATTTTGAGATTCATTGAAAGAATTTGGATTTGGATTATAAGTGAATGAATTTCCATATCTTGAAGTGCAAAATGAACAAAATCCTCCTCTTAACGGGCCTTTACACCCACAACAAGTGACTGGCTTTCCATCACCATAAGTGCAATTTAAACAAGTTCTAAGTACAAGATTAACACCACATTGCGAACATGTACATAGATAACAATAAAAGCCATCACATGGTTGTCCACACCCTGTACACTCATGTTGGTTAAATGACGTCCTAAGAAAGAATTAAACAATATAGAGGATAAGAAGAAAGAATTAAACGGATAAGAGGTAACGAAGAATATTTTTGGGCTTTTGAAAATAATTCATAAGAAAAGGAATTAAAATAAATAAAAAATATTTTTGGTAACCGAAAATTAAACGTGCACGGTAGCTCTCTAAAAATACGTATAAGAAAGCGGAGGAGTTGGTAAGTGCGAGGCGCTATTTAGAATAACCCTTCTCCTTTTGGGTGATGTTGATCAAACCTGCCTTAAACTTTCCTTATAGCACGTAATCTAAAGGTGAGCCACAACAACGATTAACAAATGGTTATTTTTATATTAAAATAGAAGTGTAAAATATTCACAAACGGAAAATAACTTCACAAGGAAGATTTTTCAAAAACACTAATCTTCGAATGAAATACGATAATCGTAACACACTTCCCCGACAACGACGCCAAAAACTTGATGCGCTCCGAATATGCTATATATATATAATATATAAGTATATAAGGATTATATCAAATAATAGTATAGTAAGTATTTTCCGTCGGGTTAGAGAAACAAACTTTTAACCAAAGTATAGTATAGTAAATAAAGGATTAGATCAAATAATAGAATAGTAAGTATTTTCCTCGGGTTTGATGAAACAAACTTTGAACCAAAGCTGTCTCTAAAACCATCCCGACGCGTTTTTCCCCTCACGAACGTGAATGAAAATCGGTTAAGTCCGTGATCGCGCGTTTTGAATAGTTTCAAAGAATTTTTGATTTGGGTTTTCTAAATCCTACTAAATTTAAATGACAAGTAGATAAATGCACGAAAACAAGTAAACAATAAATGAAAATTAAACACGTAAGCATTAAAACGTAAACGGTAATTAAAAACGAGACATTTAAAACCTAAATTATCTAAAATTAAACCTAAAATGATCTTTTTGGTTAGTATAAGCCTAAATTAACTAAAAAGTACAAAGAAAACTAGACAAAAAACGAAGGAGAATCGAGCTTGAAAACACTAAAAACATGAACGGGATTCAATCCCGTTCTTTAAAAATCAAAATTTTGCAATTTTAACCCTACGAAAGAAAATCTAATTTTCCTAGGTTCTAAATGCTAAAAGAAAATTTTCTAAAAAAGAATTATAATTTTTTGACTTTTTTTAAAATTTTTTATGAATTAAAAACGGTTTTAATGAAATTAAATGTTTAAAAATACTAAACTATTTATAAAAATTCCGAAAAAATCATGAAAAGTAGCTTGAACAGTGTAGAATCTAAGAAAAATAAGCTTGTGAAAACAGTTTATCAAATAAGCAGAGAAATTAGTCGAAAACAACTTATAAACTAAAAGAGCTAAAATGTGTATAAAGGATTAAATGTGCAATCATAAAACGAAAAAGACCCCATGGCGAGATGGTTAGTGTGTTGGTGTGTTGTGTTATAAAAAGGTGAGGAGGGTAGAGGTCCAGGGTTTGAGCCTTGCTCACCCCGGATTTCCCCTCTTCCCTTTTTATTTTTTTTGCAAAAACTTTAAAAAGCAAAGTTATAAAACAGCTTTTAAGGAACATTTTTTATAAAAGAAACTTTTTGTGAAAACTTATTAATAAGCTAGAAAATAGCTTAATATGGTGACAGAAAACACTTAAAAATTCTTGGCCTTTTTACAAACTTTAAGACAACTAATAAGTGAGAATAAGCTTGAAACTTTGAGCAAAATAAGCTAAAGCTACCTATAACTAATCTAAATAAGCATATTTAACTAGAATTAAGCAAAAATAATAAGCCATAAGCTGAAAAAGCACTAATAAGCACATAAAGGGGAATAGAGTTCAAAACAGACAAACAAGTACTTTTGAGCTTATTTTTAAGCCTTAAACCAGATCCTTATGGAAAATTGGCTTATACCATCTTAAAGCCTGACCTTAAATCTTCTTAAAACTCCTTTTGAAAACTAGTTTGAAAATCAATTACTCAAAGAAAAAGCTAAATGAAAAAGCTTATTGACTCAGTGTGTGCTGAGTGTTGGTTTTCTTATCAAAAAGACAAAATGCTGATTTTGAGACTAAAAACAGTTAGACAAATAAGCTAATTAGACTAAATTAAGTTTAAATAGATGAAATATGACCTACAATCTACTTGTATTCTAAAAATTAAAAGCTAACTTTAATTCTAACCTACTGAATTTTAAGCTTGAAGTTAGCCTTAAGGGCTTTTTAGCTGCTGATGCATTTGACAACCAAAGTAACCAAATCTTAAAACCTATAAGTGCAGAACTAAGGGACTTGTTTCCTTAACTTTTTAACACCAAAATAAGAATAAATGAAGCAATTAGCATAACTAGAATTAAACTAAACTAAAAGAGCTTATTGATCTGAACTTATGGCCACAGATCCAACAACTACTCATTAACTTTGAAAGAAACTTGAATAAATCTAACTAGGGACTTAAATCCTAATCTATAAACATAAAATGATGTTCAAAAACAATCCAAATGACCAATTAGCCTTTGGCAGTACTAACTTAGTTAGTACTGCCTTGTGCCAAACACCCCTTCAAACTACTAAACCTCATTTTAAGCCATTAAAAAAATTCAGATTTTTGAACTCAAAATCATAAAAATACCAAATAATCGTCTAGCTTAATAACTGACAAATAGATGAACAAATTCCAACAATCAAATTAAGCTATAACTAAAAGCAACAGATAATGCTACTATTATTGAATTTTTTTTAACCATTCTAAAACAAATACATTTAAACAAAAATCTACAACTAAAATTTAACCTCAATAAGCAATCTAACAACAGTAAATACATCAACAATTAAGCACATATTAAGCACAATTAAAGCTAAAAATGAACAGTAGATAATCAAATGTATCAAATTAAGCATAAACTTAAAATAATGTAAATGAGAAACTTAACACAAGTTCCATAGAACTTGATGAAGACCTAACCTCTAACCTAACACCCTTAGATCGAATTCTGACAGCTTATTAAACCCATTCCAAACTAGATTCAGCTTATAAACAACTTGTTTCACCAATTCCCTAACTAAAACCAAATCAACTTCCAAACTTCTTTATTTCAAAGCAATAAGATCAGTCAAGCTTATTTAAACTTGACTGAGTATCAGAGAGTATGGGAGCTTATAGCAGCTTATTTAACCTTCATTTTAAAGCAAATTTATTTTTTTTTAAAAGCAAAAAGTAGATTGCATATGTAAATAATACAAATATTAAAATGAAACATGTAATTTTTATTAAACAAACTTTGAATTACAATTTCTATATAAAATTAATAAACAATTAAATGAAAGACACTAAGATGAAATAAGCTGTAAAATAAAATACTAAACACACTCCAAAGTCTTACCCTACTCCTAGTTCCCTTGCTCTGAGTGATCTTCTCTTCTATTTATAGCTGGCGAAGGAAATGTTTCTACAGGTCCAAGAGACCTCCTCAGCGTTTTTGGATCTCAACCTTTAATCCATACCAACCTTTCATCCAATTTTTGATCCTAGCCGTCCAATTTCTTCCACGTCCTAATATAGCCAATGAGAAAATGTGGAGATAGATTGCAGCGTGGCTCCCCTAGAAGATTAGAAGAGTTAGACATTTGTTTCTTCTAGAAAGGTTAAAATTCACTTAAAAAGGTGGTTAAAGTTTGGGATGGCTGGTGAAAAAAGGGGGAAGGAGGTGAACAGTAAATCGCGCCCTTTTCTTTATATCTTTTGAAGTTTGACCCGGGGTAAAAAACGGGGATGACTTGGCTTATATAGAAAGGTATTTGGGCCACGTTTTGGTTTTTTATTTTGGGCTCAGGCTTGGTAAATGGTTTGGGATTATAATTAAGGAATAACGACCGTTAGTCTCTTAATAAAAGAGGAGTAACGGTGTCAATGATTTAGGGTTTTTGGTGAGATTTGATTTATCATTAAGGGCTCATTTGGGATTTTGAGGGTTTTTGTCATTTTGTGAGTCGACCATTGTTGACGAAGGTTGATACTTATTTTAGACCATAGAGCTTGATAATACCCTCTCTTGTGCACATCTTCATTTCTCGTTTTTTAGGCTTTGTCCCGTTTTTACTCTGATTTTGTCCTTTGTCCATTTCTTTTATATCCGTACCTGCACATACACAAACACAAAAACAAGCATATATTTGCCATTTTTACATGTTTTTGGACTTTTGGGTTCATTTTATAAGGTACAAGGTATGTGTAAAATAGAACATACCAACCTCACATAGGGAAATGTGTTTGATTTATAGAATTCACCCAGTTCACTCAGATAGGGTTTATATATATTTTTGTGAAAACACTCAATTTGCACAGACATAATCTAAAGAGCTACCATAGGCTTGTACTTGACACATAAACCTAACCGAAGGAGGAACTTGATACTGATGAGGGAGCATATACTAATCTTCATGTGCCGAAACTTAAGCCTTTATTTCTTTGAACTACTATATATAACATTTTTTATCATATAATAATAACTAACGCTTGGCACAGAGCTTCATCTTTCAATTATAACTTCTTTACTCAGGTATTTCAGCAACTTAGCACTAAAGGGAGTGCTTGCAAGAACAGGGACTTGCGGGATTCATAACATGTGATAGACTTTGGTCTAGTAAATAATGATCAAGCACAAGTTTTAGAGCTTCTAAATTACTGGCTCACTCAAATATAATTATCAACCAATACTATTGCTCCAGAAAAGGCGACAAAACCACATATACACATCTATAACGATGGAATAGATACATATGATTGCTCATTCCTTAACTCGAACAAGCTAAAGGCATCAATTATCTTGGGTACTAAAGGTGGGTACCCGAGTATTCTAAAGGCTTATAATTCTCACAATTTAATGGACTGGGTTATGCTAGCTATAGTGTCAATCTGGTTGGATTTGCCTTACTAAGAGCATTTTTTAATTTTGAAAGCATATACATATTAAGATTTTTGTTGAAAGTATCAGTTGGTAAAATTTTTGGTAGGGCAAACATGGATGGATATGATTAATTTTTCCTATTTGGCTCCCCTTCACACTTAAGTTAAACATCGCCCTTAATGTGATAACTGATAATAGAGATAAAATTGGGAAAATTAAGGAAAAATGGTACTTCCCGATCATAGAGAAATGTATAACTGCGAGAGAGCTATCCTTGAGTATACTTCATAATTTTCCAATATTTAAGCTATATTACCTGCATAAAAGTAAACACACAAAGACACACAAAAAGAAAATATTTTTGTTTTTTTAGAAAAATAAATAAAGGATATGAATGAAAGAATGGAGAGGAGGGACTCCTCCACACTTAAGTGAAGCACGATTTGCCTCCCGAGAAGCACTTAATTTTTTTAAGAGAGTCATTAGCTAGACTCAAACTTGGTGAGTCATTCTTTGGGAAAGAAGGGAGTGACTGCTTCCCTTTGGTCATTATAATATTCTTCTTCATGATATAGTTTGAGTCGATGGCCATTAACAATGAATGTTTATCTATCTTTTCCGTATAATTCAACATTTCCAGATGGATATTAGTGTTTTATTATGTATGGTCCTAGCCAGCGAGATCTGAGTTTTGGCTGTTTGAATTTGTACTTTGAGTGAAAGAGCAGAACCTTGTTTCCATGTTTGAATTCTTTTCTCATCCTTAGTTTTCTATCGTGCCAGACTTTGGTTCTTGCTTTGTATAATTGAGAGTTTTCATATGCTTGATGTCTAAGTTCATCTAATTCATGTAACTGAAACATTCTTTTCTCACCAGAGGCGATTAGATATGGATTACAATTCTTCAGGGCCCAGTATGCACGGTGTTCAATTTCAAATGGTAAGTGACAGTTTTTTTGCCATATATGAGTTTGTAGGGTGTGGTACCGATAGGTGTTTTGTAAGCAGTGCAAAAATATCATCCATTCATATAGGTTTCTACTTTTAACTTTTTTGCCTTCATTTTATAAGTTTTCATGCATATGTTTTTTATTTTAGCTTGAATCACCATTTAGGGATTTTATATGAAAATGATGGTTTTTATTGAAAGGATCATATGGATTACTTTTATATATCTTATGATGTTATTGACCATAATGTTAAAATGAAACATAAGTGATTTACACTCTTGGTTAAGCTTAAAAGTAATTTGTAATTAGGCTTTTGAAGTTACATTATTATATTACAAGTAAAAGAAAGGAAATGGACTTTATTAATATTGAAATATTGGACTTTTAACCATCGTATTAGATCACTAAAATAATTCAATGTTGAAGAAATACACTTTTACACTTATGCGTTTATATGTAAAAGTGATAAGTAATAAATCTTGTGATAAAAAAAGGTTATAATGAAAGTTAAGGAGTTAAAGTAGAATATGGACTTGGGTAAACTTGACTTATGAGGACTATTGATGGACATATGAACTTAATATATGTATGATATATAACATATATGATATATAAGACATGTGGTGGATTACAAAATTGAAGAGTATGAAAACAAAGGTTGGAAAATGGACTTATCAAGCAAACACCAACATTCTGTCCAAAATTTGTTATAAGACATACTTATAATATATTTTTATAAGATAATACATTTCACGACGATTCCGAAAAGGTAAGAAACTTGTCAAACGGATTAATAACGAAAAAGTTACGGTAAAAACGAGTTATACGCTATTAAACGGAGTCGTAAAAGAATTTTTATAAAAACATTTTATAAAAATTGTATAAACAGCAAGCGTTGATATTTTTAACAAATTATACATATTTTTAGGATTTCAAAATGATAAGAATCGTAATTTTTCAATTAATAACGAACGAGTTATGAATTTCGCAAGTTTACGACAATTAATACTTTTATAAAACTATTTTTATAAAAGTTACTATTCATGACAGAAAGTTATATTTTTGTAAACCTCATAAATATATAGAACTTTCAATTACGAGAACGTGCTCGAAAGAATCGCTAAAAACGGAGCTATAACGAATAAAATACGACATTTACGGGTTTTACGACAACAAATACGATTTAAATAAAATTTACGTCTGATGTGAACAGTAAAAGTTACTGTTCACCAGAGGGTCGAAATACGGAAAATGTCAAATTATGATAACTCATCTTAATACGAAAAGATGGGCATAAGAAACGCAAGAAACGGATTAGAAACGTGAAAGTTATGACGATTTTACCAAAAGTATGTTTATAAACATTTTAATTTTATAAACATGTTTTCACTTAAACATTTAGATGGTGATTAGCTATATAGACTTATGCATGGTAGGAGTACTTAATGTGATTAGTACTTATACGACCTTAATTTAATTAGGTTGCATTTGATCAATTCGCGTGGCGCGTTATTTGTGATATACTTGGCATTACTCACTCAAGGTGAGTTCATAGCCCCACGTTTTACATGCTTTTGTTTTACAAAGTTTTTGGGGTGAAAAACATGCAATGCTTTACAATTGGACACAAGTGGTTAAGTTTCATGTTATGATTACGTGTTGCCTAAGTAGCGATAACCCATATCTGAGCCCATTATCATGAACTGTCAATTGCGGGATTGTGAGCGCGAATGTTATTAATAGATCTATTGGGTTTGACAACCCCGTTCGGGTGATTAGCTATCACTGGACAAACGAACGTATACCATGTCGAATATAGGATGTTGCGGGTTAGAACATCACCACGGGCAATGTAGGCCATTAATTTGGTATTCATACACGTCAAGCTTCAGTGTCATGAGCTTAGAGCAACGTAATTACATTTATATGATGTCTGCATCTGTTGCATTATCATACACTTGGGAAATCTTGTGGTCCTACAATATATGATTTATCAAACCTATGAATTCACCAACATTATTGTTGACGTTTTAAAGCAATGTTTTTTAGGGGATCAATAAGCACAAGGCACGAGGTGCAAGGGATACATTGGTAGGTTTTGATTGGGATATTCATGCATTAAGATGTTTGTTGCATTACATTTTGTATAAAATGTATGGGCTAGAAATCTTTGTACTTTGAACAAATGGACAAGTGATAGCTTCGGCTTATGTAACAAATACTTTGTTAATCCAAGTATAAGTTTTTAAAATGACTTTGTGGTTCGTTTTCTATATATATCTTGTGTTATTGATTGAGAAAGTAAACACGCCCGGAACCCTTATTCCGTGCGACCCAATTTGGGAGGTGTTACGCATTGTATCAGAGCCATGGTTATAGAGAACCAGGCTCAAGGTTTTTGTGGATATATAACCGTTTTCAAAAGTTGTTTTATAACAAAGGGGTTTACACGGGACATACATATGTGCATACATTCATGCATACACTACTTGTTGCATTAGTTGGTTGGACTAGATGCATTCATAATTGATATACATGTTATGATTATAAATGTATATTACTATAAGAGTCTTATATTAAATACTAATATAAGCTATCTTTGGATTTTCAGATATAGTCATGTCAGATTCAGATGAATCGGGGATCACATACACAGCGGTGTCCAGTCCATATGAGGACTTATCAGACATAGGATCACCAAGAGCCGATGATCACGAGTTCCTTGAGCTACCCTACATGCCAGAGGACCCATACGTAGAGGCCGCTCTTCAGGCCCCACCCTCTCCAGATTACGTGCCTGGCCCTGAGGAGCCAGAGCAGGCACCACTTTCGCCAGATTATGTTCCAGGTCCAGAGCATGCTGACGATGAGATTGTTGCTGAGGATCAGCCAGGTGCTGAGGATGCCTCACCCACTGCACAGTCACCTGATTATGTTCCAGAGACTGATCCTGAGGCAGATCCGGAGGAGATGCGATGAGGAAACCTGAGGTGGATTTCCTATCGAATATCCTGTGATGGAGGTAGATGCGGAGATGATGAGATTGACATCGAGGACGATGATATGGACATCAAGGCCGATAAGGTGGATGAGGATGATGAGATGGATGCTGAGGTTGACAAGGAGGAGCACCCAGCTCCTGCCTACCATGTAGTTGTTGCTTTACCAGCTACTGCCCCGTCTGCAGAGGAGACTGAGCCGTTTGAGACTGATGAGTCTGCGGCCACACACCACTCACCCTGCTATGTTTATATATGACAGAGCTTAGGCATTATATTCCAGAGCCTATCTAACTTATACCAGCATGTGGGCGGCGGGCGCTGATTCTGAGGTTCTGCCAGATTCCTTTGTCTATCTTCCCCTCCAAGCATCACCACTATCTCTTATGGTCTTCATTCACCACTCAAAATTCCTTCCATGCCACTCCCGTACCAATCTCCACCATTACACTAATCACCACCCTCACCTGTATTATCAGCACCACCTACCAGTCCAATTCGTTCCTTTTGGCGATCGAGTGCATGATTCGGTTGAGAGCTCGAGGGGCTGCAGCTACTTCCCATCTCTACCATTTACCCACACCTTAATACTCTCCCCCACCAGGACCAGATGCATCACCCCAGTGCCACATCAACTACCTACTTCGTACCTCCATTGTTACTACCCTCTGTCAGTCATAGAGAGGATAGACCCGAGGTGAACCTACACCTCGGAGAGGTTAGGAAATCGCTCTGGTCCCAGAGATATGAGGTAGGAGAGAGCTCCGCCGCTGCTGCTACTAGACAAACTGGAGGTCTTAGGGCAGATTACGGCTTTGTGGCCACTATGGAAGGGAGAAAGGCGTGACTAAAGGGATATGTGGATATGGTTCACGGATTCGTTGGGATGAGGATTGTTGAGACCCTACAGGAGCTACCATTTAGTGCTGTCCAGAGTTGGGTCCACAAGTGAGAGATTTTGGATAGTCTTATGGTTAGGCGAGACACAGATGAGATCTATACGATGTTAGATGATGAGTAGAGCTAGAGACAGCTATTGGCCAGTCGGGTCAATATGTTGTTTAGAGACAGACGTGCACATGCACATACACGACTTTTAATGCGAGTGATCTTGCGCGTGCAGAGGTTATGTCACTACGCACCACAGTTCATGTACATATGACAGAGATCACAGAGTTACAATCAGCAGATCGTAGTAGACGGAGAGCGATTTCAGATTTGCTAGAGACAAACCACGGGAGGCGTGATGAGATGAGAGAGTTGAGGGCTGCTGATCGTACTCGACAGCAGCAGATTATTCAGACATTGATGTATGCTAGACAATAAGAGAGAGATGATTCCACTTCAGGCCTGGTCAACCACATGCAGGGCATGGTGACAGTTTACAGGGGACAGGATGAATGCATTATAGGGGGCAGGTTACTGCATTACAGGGACAGCAGGGACCCGCTGGGGGTCCTGCACAGCCAGAGCTGCCAGAGGAGGCTGGTAGCAGTTCTTAGATTAGACTTTATTATGGCTAGTCATTTTGTATTTAGCCTACTATGTATTACGGGTTTAATCCTGGCTAGTAAGGCTTTAGGCTGTTATGTTTATTTTGTAATCTATGATCATTTTGTATCTGAACCAATCATGTATGTTTTCCAGTTATATATGGAATGGTAGTATTATGTCATGTTTTTATGAATTTGTGATGATTGATTGATTGATGTTTGGTTATATCATTGTTAATTACAATTCAATTGTACATTTCACTATGTGATGTGATCTCACTTTAGTTTATCATGGATATGTCATGTCATGGTTATGATTTTATGAAATCTAACGGATATTGTATTTTCTTGTGATTGAAGAAAATGGCACCAAAACGAGCCACAAGGGTCAAACACGGTCACAACAACACCAGCCCCAACAGCAGCCACAACCACTACGGTCACTAATGCCCAACTCCAAGCTATGATTGACCAAGGTGTCAGTGCCGCTTTAACCGTACGTGACGCAACCAGGAATGGCGTTGACAACCATACTTTGGGAACGGGTGGTGTCAGGGATCTGAAGCTTTGCTAGAGGTGACACTTACCAGGATTTCGATTTGAGTGCAAACCTTGTATTTCAAGGGCACTGAGTGGAGTGGTTGCGTTAACCTAATGGTTTGAAGGAATGGAGACTAGTTTTCCGCATAAGCAACTGTTGGTGAAAATCGATCAAATTTTTACTTGTTACATCTTTTAGAGGTGCCTAACAATGGTGGAATTCCATGTTATGGACTGTTACTCTGATGTTGCCATATGCATATGACTTGGGTCGATCTGATGGAAGAAGGAGACTGACAAGTATTGTCCAAGAAACAAAATGAAGAAGCTTGAGGCTGAATTGTAGAACTTGAAAGTGATAGGTACTGATGTGGTCAAGTACAACCAACGTTTTCAAGAACTAGCACTGCTGTGTGTTAGGATGTTCCCTGAGGAGTCAGACAAAATTGAAAGGTATGTCGGTGGATTGCCCGACATGATCCATGGAAACATCATAGCTTCAAAGCCAAAGACCATGCAAGAGGCTATTGAAATGGCCACTGAACTGATGGACAAGAGAGTCAGTACCATTGCGGAAAGACAAGCTGAAAACAAGAGGAAGTTTGAAAACACTTCTCAAAACAACTCAGAAAATCAACAACAAAATAAGAGGCCATAACACGGCAGGGCATTCACTGCTGGACAAGGTGATAGAAACATATGGGGGATCTTGACCCCTATGTCAAAATGAAATTACCACATGACGGTCTCCATCAGATTTCGTGTGCTCCAAAGTGCTATAAATGCAACAAATATGGTCACATCGCCCGTGACTGTAGGGGTACGGGAAATGCCAACAACATTAAAACTGAAATGGGCACCGGATCGGGTCAGAAACCTACTTGTTTTGAGTGCGGAGTTCAGGGACACTTCAAGAAGGAATGTCCAAGGATGAAGATCACAAAGGCAACCGTGGTACATCCAAGCTTGGAATGAAGGGCTCCAACGAATGGTGTATGTGGTTGGAAATGCTTTGGGGGGCAATATCAGACAACGGCGTTGCGGGTTACGTTCTTCTAAAACATACCGCTATGCTTTAATATCATGTTTGATATGGTGTCCAATCGAAGTTTGTGTCTACTGCATTTAGTCCTAAATTGACATCACGCCATCTTACCCTAGATCTATTATGGATGTCGAATAGCTGACGCGAGAATAATTGGGTTTATACACTTACTTAAAAGGTTGCACAATTAAACTTCCTAACCCACAAATTCAACGTAAAATTAATGGCTGTAGAACTTGGTTCGTTCTTTGATTCTATAAGCGGTATGGATTTGGGTGGCGAAGGTACCAAAGCGGGTCATTGTGTGTGTCCGAGAAGATTGTTCGCATCCCTGGGAGAAATAAAACCTTAATCATCAACGGTGACGGAAGCTAGTAACCAGGAAATGTGACACGATTAAACATCATTTCGTGCCCACTAAAACTACAAAAGTCTGGAAAAAAGGGGTTTTCCTATCTTTCTGGCAATGTTACTTCTCAAAGAGGGTTTAGGACATGTCGAGGAGAAGAAGCGGACTTGCGGACGTACCAATAGGTTCAAGACTTTCCAAGTATTTCCTGAAAGATTGCTGGGTCTTCCTCACCGACTCGACAAGTTAAGAGTTTCAAATTGATTTGGTACCTGGTGGTGTTGCACCTGTAGCACGGGCACCTTATCGATTGGCGCCTTCGAATGAAAAGAGTTATTGAGCAACTGAAAGAGCTATACGACAAAGGCTTTATAAGACTAAGTTCCTCGCCTTGGGAGATACCGGTCTTCGTTTGTCAAGAAGAAAGACAGGGTCATTCCGGTTGTGCATTGTTACCTAGGAATTGAATAAATAATGGTGAAGAACGTTATCCGCTCCCAAGAATGTTCGATCTATTTGATCAGCTCCAAGGGTTCGGTGTATACTCGAAACGACCTAAGGTCAGGTTATCACCAATTAAGGGTTCGAGAAGAAGACATTCCGAAGACTGCCTTCAGAACTCGATATGGGCATTACGAATTTCAAGTTATGCCGTTTGGTTTGACAAACGCACCTGCCGTATTCATGGACCTATGATTTGGGTATGCTAACCCTATATCTGGATAAATCGTGATTTTACTTTATTGACGATATTCGTATATTCGAAGAACAAGAAAGAACACGAAGAACACCTTAAGCAAATCTTAGAGTTGCTTAAGAAGGAGGAGTTGTATGCCAAGTTTTCCAAATGTGAATTTTGGATTCCTAAGTAAAGTTTCCTCCGGTCACCGTGACTTCGATAGTGAAGGAATTCATGTAGATCCAGCCAAGATGGAATTCCATTAGAGATTGTCATCTACCTAAGTCACCAACGGAGATTCGTCAATTTTTAGGTCTTGCTGGGTACTATCGAAGATTCATTGAAGGGTTTTCGAAGATCGCCAAACCTATGACCAAGCTCACCCAGAAGAGGTTAAGTTTGATGTTGGGGCGATAATCAAGAAGCAGCTTTCAACTGTTTGAAGCAAAAAGTATGCAGTGCACCAATCCTTGCATTCCTGAAGGAAGCAAAGATTTCATAGCATACTGCGATGCTTCAAAGAAGGGTTTGGGCGCTGTGTTGATGCAAAGAGAAAAAGTGATTTCTTATGCATCACGCCAGTTAAAAATTCATGAGAAGAACTATACGACTCATGATTTGGAACTTGGAGCAGTAGTGTTCGCTCTTAAGATTTGGAGGCATTATCTGTACGGAACCAAGTGTACAGTGTTCACTGATCACAAGAGCTTACAACACATTCTTGATCAGAAGGAACTAAACATGAGACAACGCCGATGGTTAGAGTTACTTAGTGATTACGATTGCGATATTCGTTATCACCCAGGAAAAGCCAATGTCGTCGCTGATGCTTTGAGCAGGAAAGAACGAGAACCACCGTTAAGAGTTCGAGCATTAGTTATGACTATTAGTTTGAACCTTCCCAAACAAATCTTGAATGCTCAGACTGAAGCACGGAAACCAGAGAACATCAAGAATGAAGATGTTGGAGGAATGTTGGTTGAAAACGCTAAATATCCAGAGGCAATTAGGATGAAAAAGTTGGACCCCGTTACGGGATGGAACCCTATGCCTCAATGGCAGAAGTTGGCTACCTTGTTATGGCGATTTGCGAACGGTGATCATGCACGAGTCCTACAAATCAAAGTACTCTATACATCCGGGTTCTGACAAAATGTACCAAGATATGAAGAAGCTATATTGGTGGCCCAATATGAAAGGGACATCGCCTCCTATGTTAGCAAGTGTTTGACTATATTTTTGTGCTAAGGACAAGGACCGAAAACAATCAAAGACCATCAGGAGTCTGGTACTAACCCAAAGATACCTGGAATGGAAAGTGGGGACAACATCATATGGATTTTGCTTACTGAAGTTCCTAAGAGTCGCAAGGGTTACGAACCATTTGGGTCCCGTTGTGGACCGTACTCACTAAGTCTGCGATCTTCACGACCAGATGATGAGAGACTGTCCTTGGATTACTTGCAAGAATGTACCTAAAGGAGGTGGTCACGAGGCATGGAATACCTGTCTTAATCATTTTTGATCGCGACCCTAGGTTTGCATCAAATTTCTGGAGGTCACTTTCAGATCGCTTTGGGTACTAATTTGGATTAAGTATGCGTTCCATCCACAAACAGATAGGCAAAGCGGAATGAGAACCATTCAAACTCTCGAGGATATGCATCGACTTTAGAAAGGTTGTGGTTAACCCATTTGCTGTTGGTCGGGGTTTTCATTATCAACAATAGATATCACGCTAGAGATAAGGCCGCACACATTTCGAAGCACTTTATGGTTTGATGAAAGGTCTGTTCACTGTTTGTTGGACGAAGTTGGGGAGAAGTCCAATACTCGGTCATAACTAATTCAAGAGACCATGAGAAGATCGTCCAGATCAAGCAAAAGATGCAAGCGCTCGTAATCGACAGAAGAGATACGCTGACTTGAAGCGTTAAACCATGGAATTCCAAGTCAGGATATCAAAGTTTATGCATAAAGTTTTGCCTTGGAACAGGTGTTGTTTTGCATAAACAGGGAAGTTAAACTCTAGGTATGTTGAGACATCTTCAAGGTGTTAGAAACGGTTGGAGAGGTTGCTTTACAAAGTTGAAAACTTCTAGAAGAGGTTGAGCAGAGTTCATAATTACGTCTTCTTATCTATCTGAAAAAGTGTCATGCCGTAGAATCCTTAGCGTTCTGTTAGATGGACTTCATCTTGTATGACATTGTTCATTTTGTTGAGGAACCATCTAGATATAGTAGGACCGCAGTTAACGGTTGATGCGAAAGCGATCCATAGTAAAGGTTCGATGGAACTCCAAACGAGGTCCTGAGTTTACGTGGGAACGCGAGGACCAATTCAAGAAGAAATATCCACACCTCTTCTCAAAGACCGCACCGTCGTCGAGTGCCGCATTTTGAGCCTTGGGGACAAGGCTCACTTAACGGGGGAAGTCTATAACACCCCATGTTTTAGGGTCATCGACGTCGTTAACAAATCCGCAATGTACCTTTTGTAATGTACGTGTTTACTTTAAATCGTAAGCGATAGGTTAAATCGCGTACGCCAAATATTATAGATTTAATGTAAAACGAGCATCAAACCATCAAACGTTTACATCAATTATGTGTTATATAATTATTGCAATGATAATTATGGTCGTCGTTCATTTATTTTATTGGTTACGTAAGTTAAATACGTTTATCGATAAATGTACGTTTAAAGCTGTAGACGGAAGCACGTTTAATTTATCTTACGCTTCAACAAATTACCCTCGATTGTAACCAAAATAGCTAAAAGTTTATTTAAAATTAGCTAAATACCTTGATTGCTTACACTTTTTACACTAGAAATGAAACAATATACAAATAATTTCAAGTAAACACATCTTTATGTAATTTCTACAAGTTGTAACTAGTATAAATTCATGCAAGTAAGCTAGCTAAGATGAAAATAAAACATATACTCCCTCCCTCATCATTTCATACGGGCATACATACATATGTATGATAGGAAAATATAATTTTTACACACTTTGGTCAATGGTACATCTCTTGCAATTAAAACCTAGCCTTTCTTTGTTTCTTTGACTCATAACACATAAACAAGAATCCCCAAAACTCACTATGTTTGTTGAATGTTTTTACTTGGACTATTGACCATTGGAATCTTAGATACATGCAAGTAACTAGATAGTAACCATAGAGAAACAATATACTTAGTTAAATATTTTCACAAAATCCCTTCTTTCTGCTCTTGAGCTCAGGGCAAGAAGAAACAATATGATCCAACCACCCAAATCCTATACTAATTTTTTATACATACCTATACCCTTCTATACACATCTATCCTAAGACATTCTAAGGTGTTTCCAACCATTGAATCACCATTTACAAGTAATAATCAAGAAATGGCAAGGTAGGGTTTTTAGGGTTTTATTAAGGAAAAACGGGGATTTTCTTAAGTGCAAGCTTGGATTCTAAGGCTAAACAAGGGTTTAGCATTTGTTTATCATCATCTTCATACCCTATAAGGTATACTAGAACCCTTTACATTCTTATAATTTTCATTGTTATACATATGATTAGTAATATTTTAGTTGAATCACCATTTAAGGTGTTAACTTGTCCATAATGAAGTTTTCACTAGTAATGATATCTTGTTGACTTTTATATATGTTGTGGTATTACATATATCATGTTAAAAATGATGATAAAATATTGTATCATGTTGTTTTGGTTGTAAACTGTATCATGGGTTTTTTAATAGGGTTTTTATGATTTCTTATTATGTTTTAAGTTTAAGAAAATAATATGACTGCTTAATATTAATTATGGACTTATGATGAATATGATATGTTCACTAGAATGAGATTACTACAGATGAGTAAACATGGACACATTTGGTTTTTATGTAAAAATGGATTATATAATAAAAACTAGTGTTGGTATGGTTATTAATGGAAAATTATAGTTTATTAAATATTATGGAGATTTGTAATATTTGACAAAAAGGGGCAAATAAATGGACTATGGACATAATATACATTTGTAATATATATGATAATTATAAAAAATATAAGATAGTGGTAAAGTGCATAAGGTGAAAAACAAGGAAACAAGACTTAATTTTGGACTCATGAAGAATGCCCAACATTCTGTCTAAAATTGTATAAAAGTATACTCTATATTTATATTTTTTATAAGATAAATACATTTAACGACGATTCCGAACAGGTAACGAACTTGTAAAGGATTAATAACGAAAAGTTAGTTAAAACGTGTTTACGTTATTAAACTGTAGTTTTCATAAAATAACTTTTAAAAAAACCTTATGTCCAAACAGCAAGTTTGATTATTTTTTCAACCCTAAAAACAACATTTTTAGGATTCCAAAAATGATAAGAATCGCCATATTTTTAGATTTTTAACGAATAGTATGATTTCGCGGTTTTCGGGGTAATTAAAAGTTTATAAAAATAATTTTATAAACTATGAACAGTAAAAACACTATTCATGACAGAAAGTTATATTTTTTTAAACCTCATAAAATTATAGAACTTTCAATTACGAGATCGTGCTCGGAAAAGAATCGTTAAAAAACAGAAGATATAACGAATAAAATACGAATGTACGGGTTTATCCGACAACAAATACCGATTTAATAAAACTCATGTCTGGTAGTTATCTTCGGTGTACAGCAGAAAGTTACTGTTTCATTCAGGGGACCAAAAATTATAAAAATATCTAATATCAATAACCCGTTTAATACGAAAAGATGGGCATAGAAACGCAAGAAAAGAAGAAGGATTAGAAACGTGGAACGTTATGACCGACTTTTACCAAAGTATGTTTATAAACGTTTTAATTTTATAAACATGTTTTCACTTAAAACATTTTGATGGTGATTACGCTATACTAGACTTATTGCATGGTAGGTGTACTTAATGTATTAGTACTTATACGACCTTAATTAAAATAGGTTGCATTGGCGATTTGCGTGACGAGTATCTGTGATATTTGGATATCAGAATCCAAGGTGAGTTCATTGCCCTCGTTTTACATGCCTTTGTTTTACAAAGTTTTTTTATGGGGTGATAAAAACATGCTATGCTTTACAATTGGAACAGTGGTAAGTGTCATGTTATGATTAGTGTTGCCTAAGTAGCGATAAAACCCATTTCTGAGTCCCATTATCATGAATGTCATTATTGGACTCATTAAGTTTTAAGTTACCAGCACTAACTTCAATTTCTTTCCAAAAAGGACTTCTATCATCAATTAATTCTTCTCACAAGCTCTCTATCTGTTTTTATGCTAACTATATCTCTCAATTCTTTTTGCTCACATAATCACTAATTTCTGTTTTTATTCACACATCTCTCTTTCTATTTTTAAGCTTAATTAATCTCTCATTTCTTTTGGCTTACCAAATCACTCATTTATGTTTTTATTTTACAGTTGTGTACATAGTTCCAACAATTCTAATAGTTTCATACTGTCCTCTCCACTTTCAAGTGTGTAACCTCTTGAGAGAGGTGGATCACTAGACTATTTAGATGTAGTCTCAAACCTAGTTTGAGCATCTACATCCTCCAATATGGTATCTTGGCACCTGGGACCACTACCTAAACCAATTCCCTAAGGACTTGATCCATTAAGTGTTGCCATGGATTGGGTCTTATTTGATGTTACCATTGTCCTGCTCTGCTTCTAAGCTAGAAGCAGTAGTGGCAGCCCTTTCCATTCTGTCACCCAACTCCTTATGGACAGCCTCATCACCAACCTTTACAGGGGGACCACTAGACTGAGGTATCTTGGTGTCCCGACCTCTTTTGACATGCCTAGATGTTTTTGATTCTTTTTAACACACTTTTGATATAACATATCCTTCCATCCATGCTTTGACTGTATATTGACATAAGTAGCCTCCCCTCAAACATTACTTCAGAGGTGAAGCATTTAACATCAGGTATTCAATATGCTTATCCTGCAGGTGTTAGTTCATAGCCAAAAATACACAATCCAAAGTATTTTCTTCTTGATAGTATTAAGTATGAGTAACCATTTTAACAAGCAAACTTAAGTATAACTAGCAGTACTAATTATACTTAGCAGTACTAATTAACAAGACAAACATTAACTAATCCTTTACAAAACTTTACATAGACATAAAAAGATGTAGACATTAAGGATTAAGCATTCCAATACTTGAGACCAAGTACTGAAACCTTCCCAGCAAAACCTTTTGTAAGAAGATCTGCAACATTATAATCAATAGAATTTTTAACCATTTAGTATTAACTTTTTTCATATGCAATCTCTTATAAAATGAATGCCTAATCTCTATATTTAGTTGTTTTATAATGTTAACAGGATTTTCAATAATGCAAATAGTACTGTTATTGTCAATATTAATGACAGTATTCATGAAATTGTACCCATAATCCAGCAATTGATTTTGAATCCAGAGTACTTGTCCACAGCAACTAGCAGCTGCCACATATTCAGCTTCAGTTATAGAGGTGGCAACCACAGTTTGCTTCTTACACTGTCAAGATATCAACTTATTTCCCAAAAACTGACAACCTCCAGTAGTAGACTTCCTATCTTGTGTTGCTCCAGCATAGTCACTATAAGTATAAGCAACTAGTTCAAATGGAGAATCCCTAGAATACCAAAGGCCTAAAGTTGGTTTGCCTTTCAAATATCTAAAAATTCTCTTGACTGCTAAGAGATGTGATGTCTTTAGAGTAACTTGAAATCTGGCACATGCACATATTGCAAACATAATATCTGGCCTAGATGCTGTGAGATACATCAAAGACCCAATCATAGATCTATAAAGATGTACATCAACATCATCAGCATCTCCATCTTTGACTAAAGGCTTTTCCAAATCAACTGGAGTTGAAGCAGACTTTACATCAGTGTAGTTGAATTTCTTCAAAATCTTAGCTACATATTTATCCTGACTGATAAATATTCCATCTTCCTTCTGCTGTACTTGTAATCCTAGAAAGAAAGTAAGTTCTCCCATAGAACTCATCTGAAACTTATCCTTCATAAGCTTCTCAAATCCAGTACACAGTTCCTTGTTTGTAGAGCCAAAGATAATGTCATCAACATAGACCTGTACAAGCAAAATATCTCCTTTTTGCTTCTTGATAAACAATGTCTGATCAATCTTCCCTCTTTTAAAACCATTGCCCAACAGATAGTTAGCCAAGGTTTCATACCATGCTCTTGGTGCTTGATGCAACCCATAAAGTGCCTTGACCACCTTGTAAACTTTGTCTGGATGGTCAGGATCTTTAAATCCTGGTGGTTGAGTAACATAAACCTCTTCCTCAATAGTTCCATATAAGAAAGCACTCTTCACATCCATTTGATATACCAGAAAACCCATAAAAGAAGCATAGGCTAAAAACAATCTTATTGCCTCAATTCTTGCCACAGGAGCAAAAACTTCTTCATAGTCTATACCTTCTTCTTGTCTATGACCTTGTGCAACCAACCTTACTTTATTCCTAATCACAATCCCTCTTTCATCTTTCTTGTTTTTGAAGACCCATTTTGTTCCAATGGCCCTTTTTCCAAATGGCAAATCTACAAGTATCCAAACCTGTTGGAGTTTGAATTGCAGAAGTTCTTCCTGCATTGCTTCTACCCAAGATGAATCAGATAGAGCTTTAGCAAAACTTATGGGTTCTATTTGTGATAGAAAACAAGCATATAAACAAGTATTCAGGGTATTATGTGTTTTTTGCTCATATACAGCACTGAGAAACCCTTGTTCAGGAGTAGGATTTGTCATTCTTCTTGTCTAAACAGATGACTTCACATCACCAATCACATTTTCAATTGGGTAATCTTTATGAATTCTTATATTAGGAGTGGTTGGAACTGTATAGGAATTTATGATGTTCCCCAAATCAACTTCTGGTTCATCTTCATCACTGAAGAACTCACATTAGTGGTCTCAATTGTATTTGACTAGGTCCCAATTGTAAACAATGGTCTTTAGGATATCTAGTATCATATGAACTAAGCAGTATTCATTGATGGATCTACAATATTAAGTTTAAAAACAACCAGTAATAACTTCAGGACTGGCAGTAATTATACATGTTGTTCAGCACATTCTCTTCCTTAGAACTGCTAATCAACTTCAACTATCTTTTCCATCACTCTCATATGTGGACCATCTCAACCTGCTTTGATCATAAGCACAAGTTTGGTTCACCATTACCAACATCTTTGGAGAGGTGAATTAAAGTAATGAAGCATCTATCCAAAATTTGCATCACAATGCAAATCTTGACTTGATTTCTTCTTGCTGGAGTAGATTACCTAGCATTAAGTTCTCCCTTGTGTACCTGCATATTCAATTTAAGATCTATACTGCAGCAACTGGTACATAATTCATAGCTTTTTGTGGTATGAGAATCAATATCAAATACCACTTTGGACCATTCCCTTCTATCAAGGCTTATTCTCTAAAAACCGAATAGTGCCAGTTTTCTTCTACCCTCCTTGTTTCTTGTGTTGTATACCTAAAACTTTTACTACTACTCAAGGAATATCCAACAAAAAAAAACTTCATCACTTTTGCCATCAAAACTTGCCTAAAATGACTAAAGTATAAGAATGGTAATATGACATCCCAAATGTCAAGTTTAGAGCTGGTTTAAGACCTCTAAAAAGTTCATAAGGTGTCTTGTTATGAGGCTTGACTACTAAGACCCTATTCTGTACATAGCAAGCAGTACTAACTGCTTCAGCCCAAAATGTGGTAGGTAACTTAGAGTCAGCTAACATGGTTCTAGCAGCCTCAATTAGTGTCCTATTCCTCCTCTCAGCCACACCATTTTGCTGAGGAGTCCTGGCTACACTGTATTCCCTCTTAATACCTTTTTCTCTGCAAAAATCATCCATAACTTTATTCTTAAATTCTGTTCCATTATCACTCCTGATTATTTTCACTTTCTTATCCACTAGGTTTTCTATTTCTTTGATAAAGTTCTTGAGAATCTCACTGGTTTCATCCTTAGTTGTTAAAAAGAAAACCCAAGTAAACCTGCTATAATCATCAGTGACTACTAAGCAATACTTCTTATGCATTAAACTACTCACAAAGGTTGGACCAAACAAATCCATATGAAGCATAAACAAAGGCTTAGTAATTGGATTCAGAACTTTGGACTTACAAGAAGCTCTGTGTTGCTTCCCTTTAAGACAAGCAACACAGGTTTGATCATTTTCAAAATGTTTTGTAGGCAAACCTCTTACAAGATTATCCTTAACAAGCTTATTTATGTTCTTAAAATTAATATGACCAAGTCTCCTATGCCAGAGCATTGATTCATCTGATGTAGCCTTTGCAACAAGACAAGTTAAACTCTCTTTAGGAACAATGTTCTTCATATCAAAACTGTACATGTTGTCCTTTCTAGGAATTTTAAGAAGTATCTGACTTTCATCAGGCAACTTAAAATTAGGAGATAAGACAAGACATTCAGTGTCAGTAAAAAGGACATAGTTCTTTTTGTCACACATCTGTGAGATACTAAAAAGGTTGAAATTTAATTCATTGACAAAGTATACATCTTCATAATCAAGGCTATCAGTTTTAAGTGTTCCTTTTACCAAAAATTCTACCACCATGCTCTACTCCCCCAAATGTAACATAACCTCTATCAAATTCCTTGAAATCTGAGAGATAAGCTATGTTCCCAGTCATGTACCTTAAGCATCCACTGTCAATAAATCCTGTATCATCCTGTTGTGGCTTGCCCTGCACATAAAAATAAGGAAATTAGTTTCCTTTGGGGACCCAAGCCATTACTGACTTGGATATGCCTCGTGCATCAATGTAGTTGTGTTTCTTCAAGGTGATTGATGCACTATCAAGTTTGGTAGGTCTCCAAACCTAACATGCCGAGGCCTTAACAGCATTTACCTGATTAACCCTAACAACATTAACAACTACTAAATGTGGCCTAGCAGTATTAACTGCTTTTGGCCTAGTAGTATTAACTGCTTTTGCCTTGGCAGTATTATTTGTTTGGGTAAACCTTTTGTTAGATAATACTGTTTTTGATTGATAGGGCCTTCTTAAAGTTGATTGTGCTAATTTTGAAAAATGTGACATTGGTTTAGCACTAAAAACTATAGATTTGGGATAAGCAGTATTAACTGTCATAGCAGTATTAAATGGTTTCATGAAAGTTTCATTAAAACTGCTCTTGGAACCATGTTCCTTTGAGCATTAGGGTAAGTCCTGTTGGTAGTATAGTTGTAGTTCACCCTGTTATAATTATTCTCATATACCATCCTTTCCCTTTGATGGTATTTACAATGAGCCTGCACATGATCAAAACTCCCACAAATGAAGCAAGCTTTGTTATACATCACAAAATCACTTCCTAGTTGATTGGACTTCTGTCCATTCTAGTTTCTTTGATTCCCCCTAGGACTTTGTGATCTATACATCTCAGCATACCTAACTGACTTTTTAACTGGTTTTTCATGATTTTTAGGTTTGACAAACTCTATCTTTTTATCAAGAAAAATAGTTTCTTTATCAACATTAAGTGAAGACTCAACAAAGCTACTTGTGTCTTCTGATACTTGTTCTTTTACCAAAGAGTCATCAGAATTTTCCTTAGAAGCATCTGATTTTTTATTACAAATAATGTTAGACTCTTGCTTACTATCCTCAGAACCATAACTTTTAAATTCAGGGTATTTGAATTCATCAAGACCAGAATAAGACAAATCAACCTTTTTAGGTCGATTATAGATTAAAGGATGGGGTGGAGGAACAACATTATACCCCAAACTCTTTTTACTTTGTTAGTTATCTAACTCCCTAACAACTTGTCTAGGTTCTTTGAGGCTTTATCAAATTTCTCAATTTTAAATTCAATGCCCTCTTTTTCTTGCTTAACTTTTTCTAACTCACTTTTAAGCACATTTATTTCATAGTCTTTGCAAGCTACTTCCCTTTTAAGAACTGCAACTTCTTCACGAAAAAGAACCTCATTCTTTCTATATGTGATAAGTTGTTCTTCTACAGTTGCTAAACCTTTTTTATAAGTAGCTGCTGTAAATTCAGTTTGATTAAGCTTAACAATTAAATCATCACACTGTTTCTTAAGAGTTTCATAGTTTTTTAGACAAGTTTTAGTGCAAGTTTTATCATTGTATACCTTAGAGTCTAAAAACGCCATTAAAGCCATGTTTGTTTGAACCTGTTCTTCTGCCATATCACTCTTGTCAAAACCTACACCATTTATAGCCAACATTGCCTTTGAAGATGTGTCTTCATTGTTTCCTTGCTTCCTAGTGTTGTCTTGATATTTGAGCTGACCCTCTTTGTTCCTTGGTGCTCTACATTCCCTGGCAAAGTGTCCCATCTTGTGACAGTTGAAACACTCTACCTTGGATTTATCATACCCAGTAGTATCATTAGCATTAATGAAAATTTTCTTTCCTGTTCTTTGAAAGTACCTTTTTGCCCTCATACTTAGAAACGACAAAAACGAGCAGAGAACGGATAAAAAAGAGCGTGAAGAAAAGTCAAGTCTCAAAGCCGAAAGCATAAATGAAGAACTTATTAATGGGCCCCCCTAACATCTAATGGGCACGAGTTAGCCATTAAAGTATTATGGGAAGGCCTTTTGCAAAGAAAAGGCCAAATACCCATTTAAGGCCCAAAGTGCAAATTAAGCCCAAAGCCCTTTAATTGTTAAGACTTAACAGCCCATTCCACTGCTGTTAAGTGTATTTCACTACAAGGACCATACATGCAAAGGGATTATACTCTCTTAAGGACTAAAATTGCCAACTCTTTATAATTTTACACCAAAAAGGACGATGGATGCAAGACATGAATACAGGTTGAGGGACCATTCTTTCCAAAACCACAACCCTTCACCCCTGTTTCCGAAAATAGATACAAACATCCCCAACAATTTTTTCCTGCCCTTTTTACTATTTATGTGTCTTCAACCCTATCACCCTCACCAACTTACCCCACCTCACAAAATCCCACTTGCCACCTTGGCAATCCTAAACTATACCATTGGACAAGGGATAAGACAAGATAATGGATGGCTGTGATTAACTTGCTTGGAGCCAAAGAAAGATTGAAGGCTGAGATGATACTTTTGAAGTCCTCACAACGAAAGCACAACAAGCACACAAGATGAAGACCTCACAGCTTATAAAAAAGAAAGAAGACATAGAAAAACAAGAGTGTTAACTAGGAGTAGTATAGGTTTAGTTTGAACTTTATTTTTAAAGTGTCTTAATTTATTGTACTCGTTTTTAAATTATTATCTTTAAAATTTCCAGCTTTGTACCTTTTTAATATTAATGCAAAATTTAAGTTTTCAAGTTAATTTAAATTCTGTCTTTTAAGCTTTATAATCTTAAGTTTCCTAATGTTCACAAGCCAATTCCATAAGCTTTAATAAGCTATTTCAACATGTTTTATTCATTTAATGTTTCTCAAAGAGGGTTTTAGCAAAGTTCTGTTTCATCAAGAAATTATTTGGATTCTCAGCTTTTTCTTGAATATTAAGCAGTACTGGATGGCTTATGATGGTTTAGTGCTTAATGGTTAAGCATTAGGTTAGCTAGGAAGGGATTTGGGTGTTAAGAATCTCAGTCATAAGTTTTGGACCATTGTAAGTTTATATTTCCATTTTAAGTTCAATTTTTAAGCATATGCTGTTCTTTAGCTTATTCCTATTTACTGAGCTTATTTCTGTCTTAACTATGCTTAATGTATCTTATTTATGCTTATTTTATTTTGTTTGATGCATGTTTTAATCTGTTTTAGCCTTTAAATGCAAATGAAGTATTTAAAGGGGTGTTTGGGACAAGGGTCCAAAACGGGTCAAACTAAGTGCAAATTGTTTTGGGTTACCTAGTTACTTTTTATAAGTTTTCTTTTAGGTGTTTTAACCTGTTTTAAAAAGCTTTTAGTGTTAAATCTCAGTTTTAAGATGTTTTCTAAATAATCTCCAAAAACTGTGTTTTCAATTTCTTGCAAATTGCTTATATGCAAGCTTTGATTTAAAAAAGGTTTTGAAGCCTTGTTTGTGTCTTGTTTTGGTCATGAATGTAGTGGAATTAAGTTAATAGAGTTGTGATATTGTCCTTTGGATTTAGTCATAACTGTCATAGTTTTCTTAGTGTTCTTTCCAAATGTTAAAAGTCTCTTTTTTCAATCTTAAATTTAACCTAGTTAGAATCCACTTTAGGTTTTGAATTTTGGTTTGAAAGAAGTTTAGGTATAGTACACTAGCTGTTTCAGCTTATTTTCCCCTTTTAAGCTTATTTGATTAGTGTAAATTAGGCCTGCATATTTGATTTTTGTCCTAGCAAAAATTGAAAACTCAGCATATACTTAGTAAAACAGCCTTTTTCATTTGACTTTTTAGTAGCTTATTTGATTTTCCAATTCATTTTTCTTTGCTAATTTAGAAAGCCCTTAGGATAAGCTTTAAGCTCATGTAACCCTCTAAGCCATAAGGATCCTTTAAGGGCTTAAAATTAAGCCCAAAAAGTTCCCCCTTAGGCTGTTTGCTTAACAGTTTTGAGCTTATAGCTTATTTGCTTTTTATAGCTTTGTTGCTTATTTTCCTTGCTTATTTTGTTTACATTTGCTTATTAGGGATAGGTTCATATCTTTTTGTGCTTATTTTTGTTTTCCCTCAGCTTATTTAGCCTTAAAATGCTTAACAATTTAGCAGTTAGCCTTAGTTTTAAAAAGTTAAGTCTGTTAGCTTATTTGCTTATTATAGTTTCGGTTTTTGCTTATTTTATATTTACTTAATGTTGGTTTGCCTTTCAGATATCTAAAAATTCTCTTTATTGCTAAGCGATGAGATGTCTTAGGTGTAACTTGGAATTTGGCACCTACACATACTGCAAACATAATATCTGGCCTAGATGTTGTGAGATACATCAAAGACCCAATCATAGATCTATAAAGATGTACATCAACATCATCAGCATCTCCATCTCTGACTACAGGCTTGTCTAAATCAACTGGAGTAGAAGCAGACTTCACATCTGTGTGTTGAATTTCTTCAAAATCTCAGCTACATATTTTGCCTGACTGATAAATATTCCATCCTCCTTTTGTGTTACTTGTAATCCTAAGAAGAAAGTAAGTTCTCCTATAGAACTCATTTGAAACTTATCCTTCATAAGCTTCTCAAATACAGTACATAGCTCCTTGTTTATAGAGCCAAAGATAATGTCATCAACATAGACTTGTACAAGCAAAATATCTCCTTTTTGCTTCTTGATAAACAATGTCTGATCTATCTTCCCTCTTTTAAACCCATTGCCCAACAGATAGTTAGCCAAGGTTTCATACCATGCTCTTGGAGCTTGATGCAACCCATAAAGTGCCTTGACCACCTTGTAAACTTTGAGTCTGGAAGTTAGGTTCTTTAAACACCTGGTGGTTGAGTAACATAAACCTCTTTCTCAATGGTTCCATATAAGAATGCACTCTTCACATCCATTTGATATACCAGAAAACCCATAAAAGAAGCATAGGCTAAAAACAATCTTATTGCCTCAATTCTTGCCACAGGAGCAAAAACTTCTTCATAGTCTATACCTTCTTCTTGTCTATGACCCTGTGCAACCAACCTTGCTTTATTCCTAATCACAATCCCTCTTTTATCTTTCTTGTTTTTGAAGACCTATTTTGTTCCAATGGCCCTCTTCCCATTAGGCAAATCCATAAGTTTCCAAACCTGTTGGAGCTTGAATTGCAGAAGTTCTTCTTGCATTTCTTCCACCCAAGATGAATCAGATAGAGCTTTTGCAATGCTTGTGGGTTTAATCTGTGATAAGAAAACAAGCATACAAAACAAGTATATCAGGGTATACATTCGACTTTTCTATGAAATAGATAGCAAGTTTTCTTCCACCCAAATGAATCAATATGCAAGTTTCTTTTACCCTCTTACAGTTCCTTGTGTTGTATGCCCTAAAAGCTTTAACTACTCAAGGAATATCCACAAAGAAACCTTCATCACATTGCCATCAAACTTTCCTCAATTGTCATAAAGTAATAACAATGGTAACATGTCATCCAAATGTCCATAAAGCTTAGAGCAGGTTTAAAACCACTAAAAAGTTATAAGTGTCTTGTTATAGGCTTGAACTACTAAATCCTATTCCTGACATAGCAAACAAGTACAAATGCTTTAGCCCAAAATGTGGTAGGGAAACTTAGAGTCAGCTAACATGGTTTCTAGCCGCCACAATTAGTGTCACGTACCTCCTTTTTAGCTCACACCATTTTGCTGAGGAGTCTTGGCTTATACACTGTAATTCCCCTCTAATACCTTTTTCTCTACAAAAAAATCATCCAAACTTATTCTTAAATCTCTTCCATTAACACTCCTGATTATTTTTCACTTTTTATCCACTAGATTTTTCTATTTCTTTGATAAAGTTCTTAAAAATCTCACTGGTTTCATCCTAGTTTGTTAAAAAGACAAACCCCAGTAAACCCTGTTATAATCATCAGTGACTACTAAGCACTACTACTTATGCACTATACTACATCACAAATGTTGGAACCAAACAAATCCATATAATTATAAACAAAGGCTATGTAATTGGATTCCAGAACCTTGGGACTTACAAGAAGCCTGAGTTGCTTTCCCATTAAGACAAGCAAACACGGATTGGTCATTTTCAAAATGGTTTGTAGGCAAACCTCTTACAAGATTATCCTTAAGCTTATTTATGTTCTTAAAATTAATATGACCAAGCCTCTTATGCCAGAGCATTGATTCATCTAATGTATCCTTTACAACAAGACAAGTTAAACTCTCTTAGAACAATGTTTCTTCATATCAAAAACTGTACATGTTGTCCTTTTTAGGAATTTTAAGAAGTATCTGACTTTCATCAGGCAACTTAAAATTAGGAGATAAGATAAGACATTCAGTGTTAGTAAAAAGGACATAGTTCTTTTTGTCACACATCTATGAGACACTAAAAAGGTTGAAATTTAACTTATTGACAAAGTATACATCTTCAAAATCAAGGCTATTAGCTTTAAGTGTTCTTTTACTAGAAATTCTACCACCATGTGCTCCTCCCCCAAATGTAACATAACCTCCATCAAATTCCTTGAAATCTGAGAGATAAGCTATGTTCTCAGTCATGTGCCTTGAGCATCCACTGTTAATAAATCCTATATCATCCTGTTGTTTGCTGTGTTCCCTAACATAAAAATAAGGAAATTATTTCCTTTGGAGACCCAAGCCATTACTGACTTGGATCTGCCTCATGCATCAATGTAGTTATGTCTTTTAAAAAAAGTGATGCACCATTAGGTCTGGTAGGTCTCCAAACCCAACATGCTAAGGTCTTAACAACATTTATCCTTTTTGCCCTAACAGATTAATTGGTACTGTAAAATGACACTAAAGGCAGTATTAACTTCTCTGGGCTTTTAAAATGCCAGTTCTCATGGCAGTATTAAGCTTTTGATTAACATATCTGCTAGTTAATGTTGTTTCTTATAAAAGGGCCTCTGATCAGTTGATTATGCTTGTTTAGAAAAATGTGACATTGATTTAGCACTATGAACTGCTGGTTTGGGGTCAATAGTATTAACAGGCCTAAGAGTATTAAGTGGTGTGAGGCCAGTTTTCAGCAAAACTGCTCTTAGAGTCATATTCCTGTGTGGACTAGGGTGTGTGATTTTGGCATAATAGTCATAATCCACCCTATTGTAATTATTCCTAGATACCATCCTTTCCCTTTGATGGTAATTATAGTTAATCTGCACATGGTCAAAACTCCCACAAATAAAGCAAGCTTTGTTATACATCACAAAATCACTTCCTAGTTGATTGGACTTCTGTCCATTCCAGTTTCTTTGATTCCCCCTAGGACTTTGTGATCTATACATCTCAGCATACCTAACTGACTTTTTAACTAATTTTTCATGATCTTTAGGTTTGACAAACTCTATCTTTTTATCAACAAGAAAAACAGTTTCTTTATCAACATTAAGTGGAGACTCAACAAAGCTACTTGTGTCTTCTGATACTTGTTCTTTAAATTCTGCATATTTCAAACTACTTTCCATGATTTTTTTTAGATTTTTCCAAAATTGTTTAGTATTTTTAATGAATTTTTCTTTTTAAAACTGTTTTTAATTCATAAAAAATTAAATAAAAGTAAAAAAAATATACTTCTTTTTTAGAAAATTTTCTTTTATCATTTAGGACCTAGGAAAAATAAACTTGCATTCGTAGGGTTAAAATTCTACAATTTGGTTTTTTAAAGAACGGGATTGAATCCCGTTCACTTTTTTTTTGTGTTTTTAAGCTTTAAACGCTTTCGTTTTTGGTTTAGTTTTCTTAGTTCTTTGATTTTAGTCATTTAGGGTTTATTAAAAGTGAAAAAATCATTTTAGGATTAAATTTGATAATTTAGGTTTTTAAATCGCGTTTTTACGTTCCTGTTTTAGGTTTTAACTTAAATTGCTTTCGTTTTAGGGTTTCTTTTACTTGTTTTTGCATTTTTAATTGTAGAAATAGAATCCAAATCTAATCTTTGATCATTCAAGCATAAATTCTCAAACCAAAACTCAATTTTCAAATTCGCGGCCTCGTTGGGACATAACGACTCGGGTCCGGTTTTAAACTTTCTGGATAACGAAGCGAGAAACCGATACTTCCGGATATATATATTTTTATTTGTAAATTTAAACTTAATGCTTTTTGGATTTTAAAAGTGATTTGTTTATTTTCACCTATATTATATTATATATATATAGTATAAATTGCTACACTTATTGACCCTCTTTGTTCCTTGGTGTTCTACACTCCCTAGCAAAGTGTCCATCTTGTGATAGTTGAAACACTCTACCTTGGATTTATCATACACAGCAATATCATTAGCATTAATGAAAATTTTCTTCTTTGTCCTCTGAAAGTACCTCTTTGCCCTCATACTTAGCAGAGAGAGCTTCCACTTTAAATCTATTGCTTCTAGATCATCTTCATGAATTTGCTTTAAGTCCTGCTATAGGAGATTAGAACCATTAGGATTATCAACCATGAAAGCATACACAACATTATCACTGAAGTTAGTAGTACTAACTTGAGGACTAACAGTGTTAACATTAGGGCTAACAGTACTAACTTCATATGCAGGTTTAGCAGTATTAACATCATTAGTACTGCTAGTGCTTGGAGCAGTCATAAAAGCCAAGTTTTGAGCATCACTACTTGCACCAATAGATTTATTTACACTTTGTTCAACAATTTTAAAGTTGTTGCACAAATCATCGATGTTCATTGTTTTAATTTCAGCCTTATTCATCCAGACTACAACATGAGTATTCCACTTAGGAGGCAAGCTTGTCAAAATTTTTGAATTTAAGTCTTCTTGGGTGATGACTACACCCAAAATTGCAAGCCTACTAACAATCTTCTAGAGCCTGTTAAAGATAGATTCAAGAGACTCTGTGCTTGATGCACTAAAATTTTCATATTGTTGCTTCAAAAGTGTCTTCTGTGTTTTCTTAGTGGCTTCATTACCTCCAAATCATATTTTGATAGCAGCAAACATTGTTTTAGCATCATTTTACTGACTGAAAGTAAGTTGATGTTCATTGGGAAGAGCCATGAGTAGCAAGCTTCTAGCCTTTACATCATTCTTCTTGTTGGTCTTTTCTTTAGCAGTAACAGGTGACATTTTTGGAATAGAAGTACCATTCTCTTATGCTGTTTGTGGTACATATACCCCTGAGTTACCATTTTTAGACCTCCCATAGAGCATAGTTTTATACCTGGAAGTACTGCATAATTCTTATCACCCACATCTCATACTCACCTAGTTTGAGTATGAGTAGCTTAACAGTAGTATTACTATGTGCATATTCAAATTCCATGACTTTTAGATCAAAGTTTCTCAAAGCAAAAGCTCATATACCACTTGTTGATCCTAATACTTGATCGATTCCTTAGCTTGTCTAAGGTTAAATTACCTTGGATAAATCCAAAATAACTTGTAGAAACTTTGTATGTATACTAAAGTGTATGCGGAATCTACATCTTAATATCTAGAAGTATTATGAATAAAACAGTAATTGTGAATGAACAAAGATATAACCAAACACTCCAATATTATTAGATTAATAATACGAGTACTCTTCACTAGTACTAGGGTTTACAAGCTTGAAGCTTTTTAATCGACTTCACAACAATGAAAACTTGTATATCAACTAATGCCCCTAGAGCCTCCTTTTATATACCAAGGAGTCCAACAAGGCTTATAATACTTTCCTAAGATATCATGATCTTTTCTAAAAGAAAATGTAATCTCTTAAACAAATACATTATGCATATCTTTTACAAAAATAACTCAATACTATCTTCATAAGTATTCTTGTTCTCCAGACAATCCTTATCTCTTTACTCGTCCTTATCCTTCTGACAGTAGTAATTCTTCTAGCAGTTGTAATCCAGCAGCATAAACTTTTGTACCAGCAGTAATGATAAACATAAGAAGTAGTAACATTAGTACTAGTAGTACTAATATATACTAACAGTAGTAACTGTGTACTAGCAGTCTTAATATTACTACTAGCAGCACTAACTACTTAGATTATATTTCAGTCTTCAACTCTGAGCAGTCTTAACTTCAATAAGCAGCAGTAACATAATACTAACAGTAGTAACTTTATACTACCAATACTAACTACTTAGCATAATTTTCATTAGTATCACCAACAATACTAAGTTATGCTTGACAGCACTAATATATACCTGAGTAGTAGTAACTCTAAGAATCATCTTGAAGTCTTTAAGTCCCAACAACTTCCTTAATCTCATCAATATTAGCATCCATTAGATCAAATTCCTTAGCTTGAAGTTGGATCCCTGCTTCTTCCTTTTAAGCAATCAATAACTAAGTCTGAAGATAGGCAGCATCCCTTCTCTTTGGTCTAACTATGCAGTTCCTAGCATAATGACCCAATCCTCTACAGTTGTAACACCTTATCGGATTACTGTTATTCACATTACCATTACCTTTAACCCGTGATGCTACAACATTACCATTTCCATTTTGATTAGCATTTTGATTTGCAATCCTTGGAACAACAATCAGCCCATTCTGATTCTCAACTACCTAGCTTCTGAATTGCATTCTTCCCAACCTGATTCCCTACATTATGTACTGCATTATATCCATTCTGATTTCTTGCAATCTGCCCTGTATTGTACCCAATCTGATTTCCTGCATTTTGCCCAGCAAACTTTCTAAACAGATTCCTACCATTACCTCCAACCATCTGCATCTGTCTATCTTGACTCTTATTCATACCTGGCTGTGCAATCTACCTGTTGTGGAAGTTTGATGAGATTCTCTGATTGTTGTTGGTTGGTGTAGAGTATTTTAGTTTGAATGCCTTAGCCATAAGTACAAGTGCCATGTTTATTGGATTTGTGGGATCTGAGATATCTTCAGGATTTGACATTGGTTATTGCAAGTAGTTTGTGTTGAATGAAGGTTGTAGGACATAGTTGTTGTTGGGTTATGGTTGTTGTATATAGGTAATCTGTGATGGTTTATCTAGGTGAAACACTAGATAAGTGTATGGAGTTTGACTGTTTTCCATCAATGCCAAAGGGTCAAGTGTCTTCGCAAGTCGTTCTGCCCTGAGTTCATTTACCTCTTCTTGATTCATCTTCAAGAAATCAAACAACTGAGTATAGTCAATGAGGACATCAAATAACGTTACTTTTAAAGCATCATTTATCCTAAGAAAATTACCCATTTTTATATATTTATTGCAAGAATTGTTACTTAATTGCTTAAAGTTGTTAATTGCAGTAATTATGGAGTACATTGTGAAGACAAGCTAAAAGGCGCACATTTGGGAGCTTAAACGAAGATATTTGAAGATTACTTATTCTGACCACATACGCCGTATCCAACAAAAAAGATACGGCATATCTACGCCTGGACTTCACAAGAAACCGCGTATGCTAAAGACTTGATACGACGTATCTTGCTGATTATATACGCCGTATCCAGCTGGTTAACAGTCAAAGATCCTATAGTAAATATGATTGACGACACTTAATATGATTGATTGTGAACGTGGTGCATACTCCAAGGTTTTTCACCAAATACGCCGTATTGACCTCATTCAATACGGCGTATCGACTCATTTTCAGAGACTATAAATAGAACACTAAAAAATGAGTTTTCAGTGTGCTTAATCATATTCCCTATACCATAAACACAAAGGTCGATCTTTTGAAGATAAGAAGAGCAGCCAAGGTCAAGCATCGATACATAATTCCATAGAAGACACCGTGTAATTCTTGTACTCTAATAATCATTCAATTGTTGGTATCTGATGTCGTTCGTGAGAACTAGTCGAGTAATATACATATAAGTAAGTCTCGTTCGATATAAAAATTACTTTAGGAAAATTAATATTCAATCTACCAGGTGTTGTGTCCCAACGAGAGATGAATTTGAAATTCACGAAAATGTTTTGTTTGATGCTTGATTTCCAAATATTTTGGTTTTTGATTTTAAACTAAGTATATAATAATAATAAACTAGATTATACTAAATAACAATAAGCAAAGAAATTAAACGATGATATATATATATATAAAAGGATATGCTTGCTAAGTGAAGTGTTTAGATCCTTAAGTGTGAATTTAAAGTTCATATTAATGAATCAATAACCGTCAAAATAATTATCTTCTCACAACATTGGTTTTTATTGAAAGCAATTTTCATCAAGATATTAATTAATAAATCAATGCCTAATTATTCTTACAACTTTGGCCCGTTCGAATAACTAAAACACTAATCTAAGTAACCCGAAAATCAATAATTAATATTCCCTTTTTAATTATCACACTTAATTTACTAAACACTTAATCACTTAACAAGCATATAAAAAAACTACTCACTAAGCATACTAGCAAACAAATAAGCAACAATAGACATAATAAGCTAAATTAAACTACACTAATTAATATTGAAAAGAGAAAGAAGATAGAACCGAAATGAATCAAACCACCCGATTTGATAAACTAACTAAAACTCTTAAGCTTATTTCTTATTTAGACTTTATTTGCAACAACCCGAGTTTCAGGTTAACGTCTATCCTGAGCTAAGATAATTATTTTTGTTACGTAAATAATTATAGTCGTTTATACTATATAACGTTTGATGGGAATTTCTATTTATAGGGTAATTTCATGCCGTGATTGAGTTTCTATTTGTTTTTGGCGTCTAGAAAGTCAGAAAATTTTATATTGTTGCTTCGAGAGCGTGAATATGTTATTTTTGTATTTTATGACGTTTCTCTGAGTTTTTGTAAAAACTGTGTTTAAAGGTCGTGTTTTACGAGGTTTAACTTTTTATTAAACATTTTAAAGAAAAATTAGTCAGACGGATTTAAAATATTTATAAACGTGGTGCAACCCGAGTCTTTGGCCAATTTTACATAAAAGAAATAAGACTTTGTATTAGTTTTAAAAGGGCTTGAGAATAGAGGGACTAGAATTGCCAGTTTGCTAAACTACAATTCTATAAATAGAAGCATACACACACACTTATAATTTTTTACCAAAAATTTGTCACTCTCTCCCTCTCCTTCTTCTTTTCGACCAGACACCACCACAAACACCACCTTTTCCGGCTTATTTTCCGACATGCATTACAATCAAAATATATACTCTTAATCCTTGTTTCAAGAGCTACAAAACCCACAAATAAAACCTCACATGCAATAAGTTTTGAAGAAGTTGAATTTTTGGTGTGTTCTTGCTAGTTTCGTGTATAAGGGGGTGTTTAGATTAGTTAGATTGTTGTCATTTGGAAGTTGGTTGTTTGAAAAGCTTAGTTTTTTTGGGTTTGAGCTTGCGTCCGAATTCAAAAGGCAATGGGGAAACAAAATCTATTTTTGTTATAGCATTGTGAGCACACATTTATGTGTATGTGTTGATTCATTTAGTTTTATTGCGTGTATTCTGATTATTGCTAGATAATTCAAGTGCGGAAATTATTAAAAGTGTGTTTGGTTATTGACCAAAGTTTGATGGTTTTGGTATAATTATATAGACTAGTTAAGCGTATTTTGATGATCGGATTATGTCAAAAATGTCGTTTTCATAGGTTTTGGGTTAACCAAGTTTGACCAGAAAGTTTGACATGACCGTAGCGAGTTGAGAAATTTTTGAAATTTATTTTTGATAATGTCAAGTGATAGTGTTCGCCTTAAGCTCCGTTTTGTGAGGTAGATCATCACGTAACTCTTAATAACGAATGTTTTACGGCCAAGTCAAGTTTGGGTATTTTTGAGGTAAAAAGTCAACTACAAACTTTGACTTTTGAAAGTCAAACTTACATAAACTTTTGAATAAAGTATATAATGAGGAAAGGGTTCGTAATGTTAGTTAATTGATAACGAAATATGAAATTCGGATTATATTATCCTTACTTTCGGTAACTTTCTAAAAATGGAAACTTTATGAAAAATGTTGTAATATTGTTAAGTACGTCAAAGTGAAATGTTTTGCGTCGCACTTGGAGATTATAGTATATGATTGTATGTACGTAATAATGAAGTATATATATATATATAAGCAAGTATGTAATATATGATTTATTATATTTTTAGTCACATACCGCTATATATGTATTATATAGGTCGCGGTTAGGACGTGAAGCTATTTGCGCTTGTTGATTTATTTGATTTGGATCTTTTGCTTAAGGTGAGTTCATAGCCTCGTATTTAAATCTTTTAATTGTTTTTAAACCCGCGAGGGGGATGCATGTTTGTTTTATAAAATCGAACACATATGATTTTATGGTATGCTGGACTTGATTACGAGATTGTTTCTGCATAAGTAGCTATTGTCAAAGTCCCTTATTTCATGAACCGTTAATTGCCTTGTAAGGTGAACGCTAATGCATTAAATAGATCTATTGGGTTTGATAACCCTGTCCGAGTTTTGAATCCGTGTGACCACCCTGTCAAACAGACATTTTGTATTTAGAAAGTAGTAGGTATATGATAATAATACATTGTTTTGGGGCACACTGACATATGAAATGCCATATGTATTGTTAACGTTCGGTGTCATGAGCTTATTGCGTGAAAGAAAATAAGTTGCTATACATTGCATTCGTTGCTTTGTTTTCCCGAGAACTAATTATGTGTTCAAAGATTATTGCTTATTAATTATTTTAAACTCTATGAATTTCACTCAACATTGTTGTTGACGTTTTAAACATGTTTTATCCCAGGTAACCAAGGATGAAGGCAACGATGGCGTGGAGGTGTCGTGCGTGTGATGGATTTGATGAAAGACTACTTATGTGTTCCATGTCTTTCAAAAACAATGTCTTGTGTCGTTCTAAAACAATGTCTTTACTTTGAAATAATAGTTTTTCAAATGTTGTAATGGTTGTGGTTGCGATTCTGTGGGGACCTAAACACGTTCTTAACTCTGATTAATAATGGAACACATGTTTGTTAAACGTCTCTTTTGGGTCGTTTTCTATTGTCTTGGTGAATGGTGCTATTTAGTAACATCCAAATTGCTAATTCCGCTGCGCAATCCAATGTACGTTGGATGAGGGTGTTACAGAGTGGTATCAAGAGCCTAAGGTTATAGAGAACTAGGTCGAGTCTTTTTGAAAACCTAAACTATAACGCTTCTACACGCACGCCGAGACTCCTCGTTGCCATTGGTTACCTATAGAAAGAAAAGGTAAATTTATTGATTGTTATGTATAGGTATATTTACGTATGTGTTATATGTATAAATGGTTAAGTATGGATATATTCATGCATGTGTTGGATGCATAAATTGTTATGTATTGGTGCATTTATGCATGTGTTGTATGCATAGAATGGCATGTGATTATATGATAACTATTACTATATATGTTTGAAATATAATTGAGGTATATGCGGAACGAGAATGTCACAAATTTTGAATTTTTATTTGTTGCGCTTTTATGTGAGCCGTTATTTTGATAATAGTGTTCCAATAATAATAAGGAGTGATACGCTATTAAGTAAGTATTGTATGATATTTTCTAGATTAACATGGTGAACGTATCCTGATCATGTGGATGATGTACCCGTTGTTGAGCCGAATCAACATGATGATGTTCATGTTGTTCCCGAGCCTTTCTTAGGGGATGAAGACGAGGACCCGGAAGAAGAAGAATTTAAGGAAGAAGAAGAACCCCAAGAAGAAGATGATATGGAAGTCGACATCGAGGAAGATGAAAATGAGCCTGAGTTGACATATCCTTATGAAGAGGTGGATCTACTTAACCCTCCGCTGCCTGTTTCTAAGTTAGAACATGAGGATGTAATCGAGGTTGAGAACCCGATTGAGCACGGGGATGAGACTATTCCTGCTAGTATCCATGAGGTAGGTGAATCGTCTACTGCTCCTTTACTTCGAGAGGACAGTGCTGGTCTATTGCCTGGTCTCATGAGGAGGGACATTAACTCTCTTTTTGGTCGGATGGCTTCTCTTTCAAGATGACTGTGCGGTCGCGAGACGACGCATGCATTGGTCGAGAAGAAAGGAAAAGAAAAGAACGAGTATTATGGTAAGTTGATTTTGGATTTGGGAAATGAAGTGCATTCTAATGTGGAGCAAGGAACGACCGCAATGGAAAAGCTGGTTGAGAAGCTTGGTAATGCTAAAGATAAGGTTGAGTGTAAGAAGTTAAAGAAGGAACTTAAAGAAGCAAGGTTGAGCAACATATTCCTTCATATACAGAATGAACGAGTCAAGAGACATCTCTATTGGACTAGAGCTTGAGCTCATAAGTTCTATCAAGAGAAGGATTTATGTTTGAAGAAAGACCAAATGAAGCTATCGATGTTCCAATTGAAGATGAGAAGAGTCCATCATCTGAGCCGCAAGGATCTCCTTATGATGCTTAGTAGTTTAGATTCATTAGTAGTATCTTTATTATGTAATCACTAAAGTGAATCCTCAGTTAGTAGAATTAGTGCTATTGGTTGTAACGATTTGTATCATTTCATGAAATAATGAAACTATGTATTAACTCTTTTGTGATGAAAAATAAATGACTATCTTTAATTACTACTTGATGTTGTGTGACTGTTGTTGTGATTGATTATTCATTGTACCATGTTATGAGTATATCATGTTATGAATGCTTATCAGATTATTTTCTGTGCGACGTGACAGAATCATGCCTCTAAAGTCTCTACCTTTAACTCAAGCTGCTATTCGTCGAATGATCAAGGAAAGTGTCGTTGCTGCTATCGCTGCTGAGCAAGCTAGACATGCCAATTCTGGAAATGAAGCTAGAGGATATAGACTAGTTAGGAGTCAGGATGCCGCACCTGCTATTCATGAGTGCACTTTTGTTGGGTTTATGAAGTGAAATCCTAATGCTTTTCACAGCACTGAAGGAGCTGTTGAATTACGAAGATGGTTTAAGAAAACTAAGAGTGTTTTTGGAATCAGCGAATGTGCAGAGGGCAAGAAGGTTAAGTTTGCTGCTGCAACATTGCAAGGACCTACTTTGACTTGGTAGAATGCTAAGGTTGCAAACATAGGTTTAGAGACTGTGAACCAAATGCCTTGGACTGAGATGAAGCAGTTAATGACTGCAAAGTTTTGTCCAATAGAAGAAGTTTAAAGAATGGAGCACGAACTGTGGAACCTAAAGGTCAAGGAGTATAACATTGTAGCTTATACTTAGAGGTTTAATAAGTTAGCATTGATGTGTTCGAGAATGGTTGAACTAGAAAGAGTGAAAGTTGATGCTTACATCCGGGGATTGAATGATAACATCATGGGTAAAGTTACTTCTTCTAAGCCGGATAACCTGAACGAAGCTGTGCGTATGGCACATAAGTTGATGGAACAGAAATGGCAAGCTAGAGATGAAAGAATTTTGGAAGGAAAAAAGCAAAAGTAGGAGAGTTTTCAAAGTGGAAATGGTAGTGGTAAGAGCAATCATAGGGACAAATCACGCCAAACTTTGTAGAATAACCAAAAGCAAGGGAACGCGCGATCCATGGTTACCGCTCCTATTGATGGAAAGGTGTTTTCTAGATCACTTCCTTTGCGTAAACGTTGTTTTACTCGCCATGTTGATTTGTGTACTATCAAATGTCACAAGTGTGGAAAGATTAGGCGTAAGGAAAGGTATTGCAAGGAGAATAATGTTCCACGGGTGCAAATGCTCTGCCCATTCTGACTTGTTATGACTGTGGTGAGCAAGGTCATACTAGGTACCGATGCCCAAGGAAGGTTAAGCAAGAGGAAGTTGGAGAAGTTCGTGGTCGAGCTTATGCTATTAAGGACGTTGAATCGAAGGGTTCGAATGTGGTTACTGGTACGTTTCTACTCAATAACCGCTATGCTTTTGTTTTATTCTATTCGGGTTCTGATAGGAGTTTTATAGATACTAGATTTAGTTCCATGCTTAATATCGATACGGTTAAAATTAGGGCTAGTTATGAGGTACAGTTAGCTGATGGAAGGGTAGTTAGTACAAACACTATTTTGAATGGTTGCACTTTGAATTTATTGAACCATATTTTCGAAATCGATCTTATGCCTATTGAGCTTGGTACGTTTGACGTCATAATCGGTATGGATTGGCTTGTCAAGCACGATGCCATTATCGTCCGTGGTGAGAAAGTTATTCGTATACCATATGGAAACAAGATGTTGATAGTCAAAAGTGACAAGGATGTGTCTTGATTAAAGGTCATATCTTGTATTAAGGCCCGTAAGTACGTCGAACGAGGTTGTCATTTCTTTTTGGCACACATGACAGAGAAAGAATCGAAGGAGAAACGATTGGAAGACGTGCATGTAATTCGTGATTTTCCTAAGGTGTTTCCTAAGGAGTTGCCAAGACCACCACCGCCGAGGCAAATAGAGTTTAGAATTGATCTAGTGCCGGGGGCTGCACTTGTTGCACGTGCACCGTATAGATTGGCACCATCTGAAATGAGAGAGTTGTCAGTACAATTGCAAGAGCTGATGAAGAAAGGATTTATTCGTCTGAGTTCATCACCGTGGGGAACATCAGTGTTGTTTGTGAAAAAGAAAGATGGATCTTTTAGAATGTGTATAAATTATCTTGAGTAAAACAAGTTGACTATAAAGAATCGTTATCCTCTTCCGAGAATTGATGATTTATTTAACCAACTGTAAGGTTCGAGCGTTTATTCGAAGATCAATCTGCGATCAGGATATCACCAGTTACGCATTAAAGAAGAGGACATTCCAATTACTGCATTCAGAACTCGGTATCGTCACTTTGAGTTCCAAGTGATGCCGTTTGGATTGACTAATGCGCCTATTGTGTTTATGGACTTGATGAACCGAGTATGAAAGCCATATCTTGATAAGTTCGTCATTGTGTTCATCGATGATATTTTGGTTTATTCCAAGGACGAAGAAGAGCATGAGAAGCATTTGAAGATTATTTAGGAGCTGCTTAAGAAAGAGAGATTGTACGCCAAGTTTTTAAAGTGTGAATTTTAGCTAGATTCGGTATAATTTCTTGGTCATGTGATTTATCGTAGTGGTGTTCACGTTAATCCCGCCAAGATCGAAGCCATTAAGAGTTGGGCTGCACCGACGACGCCAATGGAGGTGAGGTAATTTCTTGGATTGGCTGGGTACTATAGGAGGTTCATTGAAGGATTTTCTTTGATTTCTAAGCCGCTGACTAAGTTGACTTAGAAAGATAAGAGATACGAATGGGGAAAAGAAGAAGAGGAAGCTTTTTAGACACTGAAGCGGAAGTTGTGTAGTGCACCTATCTTAGCGTTGCCCGAGGGAACGAAATATTTTGTGGTGTATTGTGATGCGTCATTTAAAGGTTATGGAGTCGTGTTGATGGAAAGAGAGAAGGTGATAGCGTATGCTTTTAGACAATTGAAAGTCCATGAAGAGAATTACACTACTCATGATTTGGAGTTAGGAGCCGTTGTTTTTGGTATTAGATTATGGAGACATTATTTATATGGAACGAAGTGTGTGGTTTTCACCGATCACAAGAGCCTACAATATATTTTGTATCAAAAAGAGTTGAACTTGAGACAACGGAGATGGATTGAGTTGTTGAGTGATTATGATTGTGAAATACGGTATCATCCTGGAAAAGCAAATGTTGTGGCTGACGCCTTAAGTCGGAAGGAAAGGAATAAGCCATTGCGTGTTCGAGCTTTGATGATGACTGTTCACAATGATCTACCGAAGCAGATTCGTGAAGCTCAGGAGGAAGCAATGAAAAGGGAGAATGTGAAGGCAGAAAATTTAGGGAGATTGATTAAGCAAATATTCGAGTTTTGCCCTGATGGAACACGTTGTTTTGGAAATCGTGTTTGGTTGCCGTGATTTGGTGGATTGAGGGATTTGGTTATGCATGAGTCGCATAAGTCCAAGTATTCCATCCATCCGGGATCGGACAAGATGTATCAAGATTTGAAGCCGTTGTACTGGTGGCCGAATATGAAAGCTGATATTGCCACATATGTTAGTAAGTGTTTGACTTGTGCGAAGGTCAAAGCTGAGCATCAGAAACCGTCTGGGTTGCTGCAACAACCGGAGATTCCAGTTTGGAAGTGGGAAAGGATTACTATGGATTTTGTGAGTGGATTGCCAAGAACGCCGAGTGGGTATGATACGATTTGGGTTATTGTCGACCGACTGACCAAATCAGCTCATTTCCTACCAATGAAGAAAACGGATAGTATGGAGAAGCTCACGCGACTTTACTTGAAGGAAATAGTGTGTAGGCATGGTGTTCCTGTTTTGATCATTTCGGATCGAGATAGCTGTTAATACAAATAATGTCTAAAAACGTTATTTATATTTTTTGACCTCTCAACGTTTTGATAATAACAAAATGTAAAAACGTTTACAATAAAAATAAACGTTTACAAATTATCAAATGTAAAATTCCATTTCTAAGATTAGTGATCACTTAAGGTATGAACAAACAAAATAATTAAGCATGATTAGTGATCAAGAAAATATTTTTCTCTTAATCCTCACTTTTAATTCTACAAAAGTATTTTCTCAAAAATACATTTACAAAATATTTTCTAATTAAAAGAAAAGTTTTATTAAAAACTTAAAATTTGAAATTCAAATTTTCCTCCCAAAATGGAAGGTTCCATAACAGATACAACCTTCACCACAAAAAGACAAAAACAGGAGCGGAGTCTAGTGGCGGCCCCCTTATAGGCCTGGCGGCCCCCTTATATATAAGGGACCGCCAGGACCGCCACCAGATGACCGTTGGGATTTCCTGTCTATAAATACTGCTCCATTCCCAGCAGAAAAATTATTTCTCTTTGAACGAATTTTTTCAGTCTTTTCTCTCTCTCTAAATCTTCTTTCTCTCACTAAAATTCTTGATCACTAACATCTTTAGATCTTGTTTCAAGTGATCTAATCTCTTCTTCTCATCTCCCTTCTCAATTCAAGTGCAAGAGAAAAACACTCGTAATTCGTCAAAAAACAAAGTGTTAAGTATGATTCTCTCCTCTTTTCTCTAAGTACCTTAAACCTTTAATTGTATATCACGTGTATTTGTTTTGATTCAGATACTATGTTGATCCGATAGTGTAGACTTTTGAGTGTGATATCTTGTTGAAGTGGTAATTGTATCTAGCTAGAATAGGAACTCGACATTTATCTAGTGTCAGAAAAATAACAAAAGCGAACCGTGTAAAACATTTTCTCCGCCTAAAGGGAGCTAGTTGACATAGTTGAAGATCTCGAGTCGTATACTCGGGTAGTGGAGTAAGGTGGCGAAGAAGTGCTAATACGTATACCAACCACTATAAAATCTCAGTGTCTTGGTTTGGTTGTTTTCTCTCCTTATCGCTTTACATTATTATTGTGTTATTAGTTTTTCATTTAATAGTTATTGCTTTGTTTCATATTGTGATTTGTATTGAACATATAACTCGAATCTATACATGTTTAAAATAAACTTTAAACTGTAAAACAAACGTGTAAACTTATTCAAAGCACCCCCCCCCCCTATATTGCCACAAAAATCCATTTTACGTCAAGATTTCTGTAATCGCTCAAGAATAATTAGGGATGAATTTGGATCTGATTACGCGTCTTACTCACCCTTAAACGGATGGTCAAAGCGAGAGGACTATACAAACGCTAGAAGATATGTTGCATGCATGTGTGATTGACTTTGGAAGTAGTTTGGATCAACATTTGCCATAGGTTGAGTTCTTATACAACAATAGTTATCACGCGAGCATTAAGGCTTCACCATATGAGGCTTTGTACGGAAGGAAAATCTAGGTCACCTGTATGCTGGAGTGAGGTTGGGGATAGCCAACTCACCGGTCCAGAATTGATCTGTGATACTACCGAGAAGATCGTCCAAATTAAGAACCATTTGTTAGCTGCCCGTAGTCGCCAGAAAAGTTATGCAGATAAAAGAACCAAGCCATTGGAATTTGAAGTCGGTGATATGGTATTGCTCAAGGTATCGTCATGGAAGGGCATTGTACGTTTTGGAAAGCGCGGAAAGCTAAGTCCATGTTACATTGGGTCATTTAAGATTCTAGCTAGAGTTGGTCCTGTAGCTTATATGTTATAGTTACCTGAAGAGTTGAAGGGGATTGATAGTACTTTTCATGTTTCGAACCTTAAGAAGTGTTTTAGCGGAAGTTGATATTGTTTGTTCAGATGAGAGATTCAACATGAAGAGAAGTTTCATATTGATTGAAGACCATGGAAGTTGTTGATATAAAAAAAAAAAAAAAAAATAAGAAAAAAATAAAAAAAAAAAGAGGAAGTTTAAGCGACTTAAGCAAAGTAGGATACCTATCGTTAAAGTTTGTTGGAATTCGCAAAGAGGTCCAGAATTTACTTGGGAACGTGAGGATCAGATTAAGAAAAAGTACCCTCATCTCTTTACAAGTAAGGACGAAGCGAGGAAAGCGGATAAGTCGAGCTGAGCACCGAGACGACGCTCCCTAAAGGAGGGGAGAATGTAACAACCCGAGTTTCAGGTCAACGTCTATCCCGAGCTAAGATAATTATTTTTGCTACGTAAATAATTATAGTCGTTTATACTATATAAGGTTTGATGAGAATTTCCATTTTATAGAATAATTTCATGCCGTGATTGAGTTTCTATTTGTTTTTAGCGTCTAAGAAAGTCAAAAAAATTTATATTGTTGCTCCGAGAGCGTGAATATGTTATTTTTATATTTTACGACGTTTCCCCGAGTTTTTGTAAAAACCGTGTTTAAAGGTCGTGTTTTACGAGGTTTAACTTTTTATTAAACATTTTAAGAAAAATTAGTGGGACGGATTTAAAATATGTATTAACGTGGCGTGACCCGAGTCTTTGGCCGATTTTACATAAAAAATAACACTTTGTATTAGTTTTAAAATGGCTTGAGAATAGAGGGACTAGAATTGCCAATTTGCTAAACTACAATTCTATAAATAGAAGCATACACACACACTTATAATTTTTTACCAAAAATTTGTCACTCTCTCCCTCTCCTTCTTCTTTTTGACCCGACACCACCACAAACACCACCATTTCTGGCTTATTTTCTGACGTGCATTACAATCAAATTATATACTCTTAATCCTTGTTTCAAGAGCTACACAACCCACTAATTAATAAAACCTCACATGCAATAAGTTTTGAAGAAGTTGAATTTTTGATGTGTTCTTGTTAGTTTCGTGTATAAGGGGGTGTTTAGATTACTTAGATTGTTGTTATTTTGAAGTTGGTTGTTTGAAAAGCTTGGTTTGTTTAGGTTTGAGCTTCCGTCTGAATTCAAAAGGCAAGGGGGAAACAAAATCTAATTTTGTTATAGCATTGTGAGCACTTATTTATATTTATGTGTTGATTCATTTAGTTATATTGAGTGTATTATGATTATTTCTAGATGATTCATGTACGAAAATTATTGAAAATGTGTTTGGTTACTGACCAAAGTTTGATGGTTTTGGTATAATTATATAGACTAGCTAAGCATATTTTGATAGTCGGATTATGTCGAAAATGTCGTTTTCATAGGTTTTGGGTTGACCAAGTTTGACTAGAAAGTTTGACTTGACCGTAACGAGTCGAGAAAATTTTGATAGTTATTTTTGATAGTGTTAAGTGATAGTGTTCGCCTTAAGCTCTGTTTCGCTAGGTGGGTCGTCACGTAACTCTTAATAACGAACGTTTTACGGCCGAGTCAAGTTTAGGTATTTTGGGGTAAAAAGTCAACTACGAAGTTTGACTTTGGAAAGTCAAACTTACGTAAACTTTTGAATAAAGGCTATAATGAGCAAAGGGTTCGTAATGTTAGTTAATTTATAACAAAATATGAAGTTCGGATTATATTATCCTTACTTTCGGTAACTTTCTAAAAATGAAAACTTTATGGAAAATGTTGTAATATTGTTAAGTACATCAAAGTGAAATGTTTTGCGTCGAACTTGGAGATTATAGTATATGATTGTATGTACGTAGTAATGACATATATATATATATATATATATATATATATATATATATATATATATATATAAGCAAGTATTCAATATATGAATTATTTTACTATTAGTCGCGTACCGCTATATATGTATTATATAGGTCGCGGTTAGGACGTGAAGCTATTTTGCGCTTGATTGATTTGGATCTTTTGCTTAAGGTGAGTTCATAGCCTCGCATTTAAATCTTTTAATTATTTTTAAACCCGTGAGGAGGATGCATGTTTGTTTTATAAAATCGAACACATATGATTTTATGGTATGCTGGACCCGATTACGAGATTGTTTCCGCATAAGTAGCTATTGTCGAAGTCCCTTATATTATGAACCGTTAATTGCCTTGTAAGGTGAACGCTAATGCATTAAATAGATCTATTGGGTTTGACAACCCTTTTCGGGGTTTGAATCCTTGTGACCTCCCTATCAAACGGACATTTTGTATTTAGAAAGTAGTAGGTATATGACAATAATACCTTGTTTTGGGGCACACTGACATATGAAATGCCATATGTATTGTTAACGTTCGGTGTCATGAGCTTATTGCGTGAAAGAAAAGAAGTTGCTATACATTGCATTCGTTGCTTTGTTTTCTCGAGAACTAATTATGTGTTCAAAGATTATTGCTTATTAATTATTTTAAACTCTATGAATTTCACTCAACCATATGTTTTTGACGTTTAAACATGATTTAACTCCCAGGTAAACCAATCGATGAAGGGCAATGATTCGGCGTAGAGGTGTCCCCCCCCCCCCCCCATTTGCCTTATGGATTTGATGAAAGACTACTTATGTGTTCCTTGTATTTCAAAAACAATGTCTTGTGTTGTTCTAAAATAATGTCTTTATTTTGAAACAATAGTTTTTTAAATGATGTAATGGTTGTGGTTGCGATTCTGTGGGGACCTAAACGTGTTTTTAACTCTGATTAATAATGGAACACATGTTTGTTAAACGTCTCTTTAATTGGTTCATTTCTATTAATTGGTGAATGATGCTAATTTTAAGTAATCCAAATTGCTAATTTTTCGCTGTGCAATCCAATGTACGTGGATATGAGGGTGTTACAATGCTTGTTATAATGATTTCTTTGAGGAAGGATAGGAGGGAGATGTAAGTATGGTTGTAAGAATATTCTTTTAGGAAAGTGACCTATTTACACACCAAGCAAAACATGTTCCTTGATTGTCCATAGGTTTTCTTTCAGATCCAACCCTTCCAGACCATTCTTTTAAAATCTCTTAAGAATTTGCCAGAAATGCTATTCACATGAAACACCAACAATTAAATCAGCAAGAATTCACTGCTACTCCTGGTATCTTTTTCAACATCTGAGTCACTGTCTTGAAAATATGTGTTAGAATCAAAGCTTTTGAGCTGGAGGCATGAATGGTAAATCTACTAGTCTCTGACTCATAGATCTGATCAATCAGACCTTCTTGATCGTTATATTTGCCATAGAGAGCAGCAAAAGTATCATTTTTGACAGAGTTATTGGCCCTCTGAGTTTGATTCATACTTAACCATTTTCTTGGCAAGCTGTTGACAAACATGACAATAACCTCAGCTTGTGAAATGGAAACGCCATTGTTTTCAAGGTCATTTAATAAGCACTTCATCCTTGTGAATGTTTCATTCACTTTTAACCCTCAAGTGCTTTGAAAGCATTAAATTTGAGTCTTAAGGCAGCAATCTTAGTGTCTCTAGTGTCAGATGGTCCCTCATATCATTTGGTAAACAAGAGATAATTATAGTTTTAATCTCTTGTCTTGATTAGTAAGTTTTTTGTCCTCAGGTGACCATTGTTTTTTAGGTTTGGTTAGTTGATTTGTAGATGTGGACAAAGGTAACATAAGCACAAAAGGTCCATTTTCCAAAATCTCAATAAGATAAGGTTCAAGTCCATCTAAATAGACTAAGAACCTATCTTTGCAACTGGAAAAATCTTCTACATCAAATGCATGAACATTTATGACATGAGAACCTCCTCTTGAGTCAAGAAGTTGGGGGAGATCCTCATTAACAACATTATGTGCTAAGAAAGGACAATTTACAAAATGTTTAATAAATAAAACTGCTCTGATACCAATTAAAAGTCCCAAATAACACGTCTATATGGAAGTATAACACTTATCAAGTAGTAAATAACACAAGTAATAACTTTTCAATTGTGTAATGCTTTATTGATATAATCAAAGTAGTACAATATGTTATGGATCGCATAAGTTGAATGAGATCACCCTTTGAACAAGTAAAATTGACAATGAATCAAGTTTATAAGCGAACTTATAGAGTCCTGCTGATAGGATCAGTTGACTAAAGTGTAAGTGTTGAAAAGTAGTAAATGACTATAACAAAGACAACAATAAAAGCGATAACAATTACACCTACCAACAATACTTATATTTTATAGTTGAAACATACGAGGCTATTGGTATAAATCCATAAGTGGGGGCAAGTTGGGAACCGTGTTTACAAAAATTCCCCTGTGGGTGGGAAAAAAGTTAAACAAACCGTGTATTTTTAAATGCACGTTCCATTTGTTGGAAAACCATCCCCGCCCCATAACTTTTCTTTTGAGAAACAGTTTCCTTGCCAATTTTTCAAAAAAACTTTTCAAGACCAAACTCCGTAACTTTAAAGTTTTCAAGGCTTTAAGTCCCACCACACCCAACCTTTGGGGTTTTTTTCCCGCCATAATGCTTTTTTTATTTTGAACCCCTTATTTCCGCCTAAACCTTTTTAAACATTTCAGAGAAAGCTAAAGTTTAGCCCTTTTGCTCCTTATCTCCAAATGGGGCATAAAAGAAAAAATACAAAAACAGGGTAAAAATTGTTATATATGGCCAACCCCCTGACATCCCCCCTTTTCCCTCTTTCTTCCCTTAAAACCCATCCAAGTGTAATTATTTCCTATCCCTTTTTTACATACATACCAAACTGAAAATCCAAAATCCCAGCTAGACGGCAGATATGTCCCCCCTATATCAAGTAATCTTTTTTTATTTTTGAACTTTCCCCAAGTGGTGACCCAATTGGTCTTTAATTTATTAGCCCATTTTTATTGAATTAAACTAACCCCTGGAAGGTTAATTTTTCTTCCCCCCCTTTTTATTTTCCTTTTCGCTGAAGGCCCTTGCACTCCAAGCGATCCCCCCCCCTTCCACAATTTTGCTTTCACTGATGGCTTTGACTCCATCAGCGATCCCCCCCTTTCCCCATTTTGGCCTCGTTTTGAAAATGCCCCTTTTTTTTGCACTCAGCGAGGCCCCCCCCTTTCAAATACCTTCCGGCCCCTAAATTTTTTTATGTTTTTAAATCCTAAGGGCCAAAATGTGATAAAGTATTTTATTTTTTGGGCCCCTTTCCTGAAATTTTAGCCCAACAAAAAAATGGTTTTTTATCCTTACCTCCCCCCTGTTAAATTTTACTTATTTTTTATATTGGACATAATTTGGATATAATTTTTGTAATGAATTTTTAAATAAGGGGAAAAAAAATTTTGCAGAAACTAAAAATAAAAAACCAAAAATGAAACTTTAAAATATTGAACTTGACCCCCTGGATTTTCGTATGGGTGTCATATTTACTGAAATCCAAGATTAAAAACCACAGACCAACAAATCAAAATTCAAAAACGTTTTTTTTTTGCTGCCTGAGTTTTTTTTTATTTTTTAATACCCATGTGGGCCACACACTTTTTCACACCATGTATTTCTTACCCCTATTTTATTATATATTTTTAAGAAGTTAACTTACATTTTTTTATTTTGGTCCCCCCCCCCCCTTATAATGGTTTGGTGGGTTATTTTTTCAACTTTTTTTAGGGGGGTTGGGTGTGGATGGTGCGAATGTGGGGGGGGGGCCAAATTTTTTTCAAAAAAAGTTTTATTTTTTGGATTTAAGTCCTAAAGGTGTAAAAAAACCTTTCCCCGTTCCAGATTTTGGTTCCCAAATTCCATCGTTTAACCGTTAAGTTCTTTTTTGACCAGTTTTTAAATTTTAAATAAATAACTAAAAAATTAAAAAATTACCCTCCATTCCTTCCATATTTAAATGAAAGTTTACAAAGGTAAAACTATTATTAAGTTTGGTGAAAATTTATTATTTTTCAAATGTTTTTTTTTTTTTTTTATCGTTTTTCTAAAAATTTTTCCTTAGAAAAGGGAGAGCGAGAGAGAAGAGATATTTTTTTTCCGCAGTTTCCCTCTATAGGAAAGAGTTATGAAATTTTTTGGGCGAAAAACCCCCGTTTTTTTTAGATTGAGGGGGGGTTTTATTATTTTTTTTCCCAAATTTTAAAAAAAAAATGAAAAAAAGATGTTTTTTTTAGATGAAAGCCTATTTTTTTTTTTTTCCAAGCCAATTTTTTTCTTCTTTTTTCATAGTAGTCATTTTTTTTTTTTTCCATATGGATTTTTTTTTCCTTAAGTAAAACGTTTTTTTTTGTTAACGTTTTTTTTTAAATACCCGTTTTTTTTTTTTTTGGTAATGTTTTTTAACAATTTTTTTCAAACCGTTTTTTTTTAAATTCCGTTTTCCCCCTAAGCGTTTTTCCCACCCTCGTTTTTTTTTAATATTCCGTTTTTTTTTTTTTTTTTTAAATAACTTTTTCGTTTATTCCGTTTTTTTTTTATAACGTTTTTTTATCTTGTTTTTTTTTAAAATTATACGTTTTTTTTTTTTTTCAAAATGTTTTTTTTTATCCCTTTTTTTAATACATTTTTTTTCCCCCATCCTCCATTTCCTTTGTCATATATACGTTTTTTTTTTTTTTGTACGTTTTTTTTTTTTTTCATTCGTTTTTTTCATCCGTTTTTTTTATACGTTTTTATCATATCCATTTTAAATATGTTTTTTTTCCAATATCCGTTTTTTAAGTTAAAAAAAACGTTTTATTATTAACGTTTTTAAATCCATTTTTCAACTTTATATGTTTTTAGTACGTTTTTTTTTTTTTAATATGGGTTTTTTTTTTTTTTTATTTTCCCATCCCTTCCGTTTTTTTTTTTTTTTTTATCCTGTTTTAGTATATGGGTTTATTTTGTAACGGAATTGAAAAATGTAATAAAAAAAAAATGTAACAAAAACCGTAACCAAAATCCCCCCTAAAACAAAAAATGTTAAATGTAATACCCACCAAAAAAAAAAAACGAAAATAAAAAAAAAACGGATTTTGGAAACATGCCAAAATAAAAAACATGAAAACAAACAAAAAAACATGAAACAAAAACGTATACAAAGTACCAAAACATATAGAAAAGTACAAGAACATAAAAAATGTACAATAACGTACAAAAACATACAAGACAGATGAAAACGTCTCAAAACGTACAAAAAAGTGTAAAAACATAAAAAAAAGCACGTATAAAACGTAAAAAGGTAAAAAACATAAAACAATAGTAAAAAACGAACAAAAATAGACGAAAACATAGAAAAACGGTTAAAAAGGATGAAAGCGGATACAATGTACAAAATGGACGAAAACGTAGAAAAACATTTAAAAACGGATGAAAGTGGATAAAAATGTATAAAACAAATGAAAACGTATAAGAAAAACATATGAAAACGCCTAAAACGGATAAAAATGGATAAAAACGGATGAAAACGTATAACAACGGATGAAAACGCATAACAACGGATAAAAACGGATGAAAACGTATAAAAACTGATGAAAACACATAGAAATGTATAAAACGGATATAAACTTATAAACCAAATAATTTAAATA